>JASANB010003139.1:0-23195 GCA_030248155.1 Sabatieria punctata | reverse complement strand
CTACCCCCTCGCCTGCCCATACCCCCTCCCCAGCCCCGTCCCAGAGGAAGAAAAATTTCGTTTATTTAAGTATTTAAGGCAATATAGGCGTTTTTTGAGGTTAAATACAAAAACCAAACTATCTTCAAACGGCCATAGGTCGAGTTCAGGAGTAGGTGGACAAATCGACGCATTCTTGCATTGAAGCCTATAACAAGCTAATGTAAACCTCAAATTTTCAAAGATACAACTCATTCGCTCGTTCCGCAATAAATTCCGCCAAAAACGAAAAATTCGATCGAAAATAACTCAAAAACCAAAAACACTACAGAAAAACTAAAAGCACCATCAGATTGCCCGAAAAATCGCGAACATTTTGATATAAAACATAAATCCAAAACACCCAAAAAACATGTAAAAAACTCGAAAAACTGCAAAAAAATACTAACCGGGACGATTTCGTCCCGCGAAGAAAAATTTTTTCAGGTCGTCAATTCAAAACCAATGAATGGATTTCCCTGAAAATTTCAGAAAACGTGCAACCCAACAGCCTCTACAACTTGTGCAGAAACCAACCAGATCGGTTCACACATGCAAATGTTACAGCCAGATAAAGTCGGAAAAAATACAAAACCACCCTATGTTCAAACAGCCATAGCTCATGTTCAGGAGTAGGTGGACAACTCCACCCATTCTTGCATTGAAGACCATAACAACCTAATATAACCCTGAAAGTTTCAAAGATACCACTCATTCCCTCGTTGCGCAATTAGTTGCGCAAAAACTGAAAAATTGCATCGAAAATAACTCAAAAACGAAAAACACTACACAAAAACTAAAAACACCATCAGATTTCCCCCAAAATGGCGAACATTTTCATATAAAACAACAACCCAAAAGACCTAAAGAAGCATGCAAAAAACTCGAAAAACAGCTAAAAAAGTGACCCCGAGGATCCCCCCCTCACAAAAAAATCTTTTTGAAGTCATAAATCCAAAACGAATGATACGATTTTCCTGAAAATTTCACAAAAGATAGAGCCCAAAAAGTTATATAACTTCTGCAGAAACCAGCCAGATCCGTTCACAAACGCAAAAGTTACAGCTAAAAGAAACACCCAAAAATGACGAAGCAGGACTATTAGGCGACGCCGATTAGGCGATGCCGATTAGGCGACGCCGATTAGGCGATTTAGCGGTACTATTAGGCGACGGTACTATTAGGCGACAGAAATAATTTTTTTCTGTAAGTCCGTACGGCAACATAGGCTACCACTAAAACATAGCACAACAATGCAAACAGCACAACAGCAATTAAAACGAAGTATAACAAAATAGCAAAGCAATTTCAAGGACTCATGCCCACCCTCAAATTTTCGGATTTTTACTACCCCCAACCCATTTTTCCGGCCCAGTATGCATGTCGCAGAACATTTACAAAGCGCCCGATGGATGGACGCGCCGCATCAAATTCTCGCCGCGAAACTCTGTGAGCTGCTTCCTCAAAGTTATTGGTGCGTCGTGCATCGTCTGCATCCAAAGTGCGTTAATGAACATAGCAACCCAAAAAATGACCCGACCCGACGACAGCTCGCGTGCTCGACGCAAGCTGGGGAATAGGGGCAATTGCCAGGATCTGAGCTAGAAACAGTTAGGGCAGGTGGCTTGTTTAGCTATAAGTTAACGAGTTATAAGATAAACGAGACATGATTTTAGTGCCACTTAGCATACATGGGCCGGGGGGGGGGGGGGGGGTATACCCCGCCCCCTCGGCCGGCCATACCCCCCCTCGGCCGTCCAAACATACTCCATACCCCCCCCTCGCCGGCTAACCCCCCCACCCCCCCCCCCCTCCCGGAGGGAGAAATTTTCGCTTATTTAAGGCAAAATAGGCGTTTTTTGGCCTTTTTTTCGGGGTGGGGACCCCCCCCCCGAGGTCTCAACCCCCCCACCCCCCCCTCCGGATTTTTCCGGCCCATGTATGCCACTTAGCCATGCATAGTTAAGAACAGCGCATTTAGGCTTACAGCTGAACATGGCCCCTTGACCCTTGACTGATTCGGAAGAGCCACCTAATTGGTACCTAATACCTAATCTACTAATGTTTTTTTTGTCGCCTAATAGTACCATCGCCTAATCGGCGTCGCCTAATCGGCATCGCCTAATCGGCATCGCCTAATAGTACCGTACCGCAAAAATGACCCCTTTTTGGCACAAAATACGTCAAAAAAAAAACCTGAGCATAATAGAGGAAGCGCATTTTCCGCCCCACCACACGATGTCTAAGAATCTTTATAGACCGCAAATGACCAACAAACCCCCGTGAAGCGCAAACGCGCTTCCCCTGATAATTGTGCAAAATGCGCAAAACTGAAAAAGCAGAAATAAGATACAATGGAATTACTGTTGTTTGGTATTGGATTTTCCGTTTGTGTATGTGTATGTGTATGTGTATACACATTTACTGTCAAATGTGTATGGTAATTTGTGTATACACATTCAACAAAACAATGTGTATTTTTGTGTATATTTGTGTATGTGTATTGTACTGAAAATGCAAATTTTTTCGTAGATTCTGAGCCAGAAATGCTAAGAAAATCAAATCTCTCAATGTCTGTTGCTTTCAACCTTGGATAGCTTTGAAACCGAGTTACTTAGGCCATTTGAAGGCTTTATATCAGGATATCTACCGTTTATTACTGCAGCAAAAACACCGAACTTTTACGATTCGGTTCGAAATTTTATCGACTTTTGCTGATCGAATACACATACACAAAAATACACATTTTGAGTACTGTTTGTGTATGGTAATGTGTAATTTTCAATGTGATTGTGTATGTGTATGTGTATACACATTGAAAAAACAATGTGTATTTTTGTGTATGGTAAATGTGTATGTGCATACACAAACAACAGTAAATGGAATAGCTTGATAAAAACATGTGCAAATGAATGAAAACAAGTTGCAAAACCAAGTAAAGAATTCAAAAAAAAGAGAGAAAAGTGAATATAAACCAGTTAACGCCTGCATGCAACTAACTAATTACCTTGCTCAAGAATAACCCCATTCCGAATGAATGCAATCGAGTCGGCACTCTGAACGGTGCTCAGCCTATGGGCGATGACGATGCAAGTTCTCCCTACTCTAGCTTGGTCTATAGCTTCTTGTACTAGCTGAAAAAGATATTTTAATAAAAGCAGGTAGCCTTGCCAACAGTACCACGTTACCTTTTCACTTTCGGTATCCAAAGCGGAGGTAGCTTCATCCAGTAGGAGAATTTTTGGCTCACGCACTAAGGCACGCGCGATGGCAATTCGTTGCCGCTGACCCCCCGAAAGCTGTACCCCTTTCTCCCCCACACAGGTATTGTACCCCTAAAAGTAAGTTGGCCTTGCCCAGCACAGACAAAACAAGCACTAAACCTGAGGCAAATTAGTGATGAACGTGTGGATGTTGGCCAGCTTGGCGGCTCGTTCGACCCGGTCGAAGGGCACAGACGATTGGTCGAGTCCGTAGACGATGTTCTCGCGAACACTGCAGTCGAACAGAACTGGCTCCTGACTGACCAGCGCCAACTGGTTACGTAAGTGAGCTGGGTTGTAGCTTGGCAAGGTGAAATCGTCGATAGTCTAGTAACCACCACACATGCAACAGATCGCCCTCTTCAGGGTTACTGTATTCAGAAAATACCTAATATCAGCTATCAGATACAGGTGTCTCAAAAGTACTCAATCAGGTATCTGTCAAAAGTACAGGCATTAATGTACTGTTGCTATTAGATATTTTAGCCAAAAAAGCTCAAAATGCCAACTTCGATTTGAGAGGCAGCTAAAAGAAGTATGGTTGCAGAAATTTTAAAGATTTTTTCATTATAAAATTGCATAAAACGCCAAAAATCTGCATTAAATCTTCCCACAGGGATGCGGAATCGCGTTGCAGATCCATTTTGCTGGTGTTGATTTTCGCCGGTCTTAGTAAGGTTTCCTATAAATTCAAGTGTTTTGCCTGCACTCAGTGGATTACCTGGCTAGGATTTTGCTAAAGTAGATGATTTTTTGGGGATCCGTGGGTGGGTGAGAACATTTTAAAAAATAGCATCTAAAATCGCTTCAAAAAGCGTTCTCAGTATAAATTTTACAGGAATTTTACAGTTTTTAGTGGTCTGGTAGAATATTGAACAATGAGGGCTAAAAATTTGTAAAATTTGCCGTTCAAAACGTTTTTTATGAACAAATTGGTCATTTGAAGTGGTTTTAAGACTAAAATAAGAAGCACCTATAGCTATACCTATACTTGTTTCAGGCCAAAAATACCCGTAGGTACAGTTCAAAAGTACCCGATCAGGACCAGATAGGCAAAAGGTAATCTCAATAAAATTCTTGGGAGGGTACAAAAACGTTAAAATCGCTTCCGGCATAACAAACGCTAATCTCTGAAATACAGCTAATAAATCGCTGTTTTACAAATTATAGCAATTTTGAAAATGTAAAAAACTGCACAAGAATTAGTCCGTTTGGTGACGGTTAGCGGAAATTACAGAAGAAGAAATGAGTGGATTGTTGGAGACCCCTCTACATACAGTAGAAAGTACTTACAATATGTCCCCTTTTAGGGTCGTAGAACCTTTCCAGTAGTTTGACTACCGTACTTTTCCCACACCCGCTGGGGCCAACAAAGGCCAGGGTGCGGCCCGGGGCCAGTTTGAAGGATAAACCATCCAGCACTTTAACCTCCGGTCTGGTCGGGTAGACGAAGCGCACCGTTCTGAACTTCACTTCTCCCTTGATTGGCTGAAACCTGCTAATGCACAGGCTGACCACCAGAGAGCTGCTCCCACTTACTGGTCTAATTCCAACTGAGGTCAAACTGTCAATCACAGGTCGGAGGTCGAGCAATCTGAACAGGAGGCCGGCCGAAACTTTGGCCTTGAAGTAATCGGGAAAGAAGAGCAAAGTGCTGCCCACGCCAAATGTGGTGAAATAAATTGGCATTGATGCTCTGCAAAGTGCGTCCAACTAAAGACTAAAGACTGTGTGCTTTGAATTACTGAGGAATGAAGGCCGGGGCGATGAGGCCCTGACCGACCAGCCAGATTCCGAAAGCGAACACTGCAGCTTCAGTGAAGCAGAAGAAGGCTGTGGCAACGGCCATGGTCAGGGCATGGATGGTGGCTTGCTTGAGTGCATTCTCGAACGGAATTTCTAGTTGAGAGGAGAAAGTTCGGTAGAAGTGGTCTTCGCAAGTCATCGCTTGCACGGTTCGCACATTTTCTACCCCTTCACAAAAGGTCTGAAATACTCTCAAGTGTCCTTTGTACACTGCATTTACGGAAAGTGCACTGTGCTTCCCTGCACCACTGTACCGCTGCAATGGTAATGCAATGTTGCATGCATATGCATCCACAGTTTGCCATTGTAATGCACTACAGTGTACTGCACTGCCCCACTGTAATGGTAATGCAATGCTGCATACTGCAGTTTGCACTGAAAGAATGCATTGCACTGTGTTGTACTGCAATGTTATTCATTACTGCACTGCACCACTGTAGTGCACTGATATGTCTGTACTGTACTGTAGCATTGTAATCATTTGCACAATACTGCACTGTATTACAGTAATGCAGCATTGTATTGCAGTGTATTACAGTGCATAATTACACTACACTGCCCTACATTACACCATTCTAATGTATTGCACTGGCACCTTTGCACCATTCTACAACTTTGCACCCGCTGTCTGACCTCTGCTATAGCCTACTGAAAATAAAGTGAATAGAACCTTTGCAGCATCATCGGACAGTTGAGAATCGGTGAGAGCAAACTTCTGCCTGACTCTGTTTTCGAGCACAATGCAGCTGGCATCAATAAAACAAAGGAAAGTGCAAAAGAGGCCCATGGGAAGGTTGATCAGCAGACCGATCGCCACTCCCATCACCACTGCCATCACTCCATTGACCAAGGCTCCGAAGCGAAAATCTACCGCCTAAACAAAGTGAACCTAAGAAAAATATAGCTTGTGCACATGGAAACTGACAGCTTTCACATTGGCAGCGTCAGCAGACAGTCTGTTGCACAATCTGGCTGCACTATGTAAGGGCTGATCGAAGAAGGTCACATCTTGTCTCATCACATTCTCGAACACAGTCAGTCTTAGCTTGCAGAACAGCCCTTCACTGGTTTTGTTGAGAAAGTAAAGCTCCGGTGCAGTTGTTAAAGCACAGTAAACCCCAAAAGCCACACAGAACCAGGCGGCTGCGTTACCTGCTGTCATCACTTCCGATTGGGAGTGGCTTGAAAAGGCCTGAAATATCAGCTCTAAACAAATGCAAGTAAAGTCTGGTTGCGTTGTTGAGTCAGGTTAGTTTGGTCAAATTAGGCTCCATCGGGTCGGGTCGGGTCGGGTCGGGTCGGGTCGGGTCGGGTCGGGTCGGGTCGGGTTAGATTGTATTGGGTTGGGGTCAGGTCATGTTACATCGGGTCAGCTTAGGTCCGGGCCACATTGGGTTGGGTAGACAAAGTAGCATAAACGATAGCTACCTGAATCAGAAGACTGAAGACCAGGCCGATTCCAGGCAGGAAAAGCGAGTTTAGGCAGATTGATACAAAGGCTAGTGCAAAGCTAATCATATAATCTCGGCCGAACCGTAGTATCGACCGAAAGTCAGCCATTGCAGCATTTTCCTCACTCATCTCTGCTTTGCTTATTGATAGCTGGCTTTGCGTTAGTGCTGTCTTGGATACAGAGGAAAAGCGTCTTTTACGCAGCGAAAGTGCTTGGTTGAAGGTTTCTGGTTCTGAAGTCGATCCTGATATCCTTCTGAGTTTTGACGAAACTGCAATATTGTGTTGAGCCTATCACTGACAATAGTGTAAGGTTTGTAGGCTCTTCTTACCTGGCTCGCCATAACCACTTGCTGAGCAGTAGCCCTTACTGTTCTTCCTGTCAACTGAAAAATTTGCCATGCTAAAGCAGTCTATTTTTCAGAGCTAACTTGATGTCGCAGGTGAAGTAAAACAGTCACTGCTTTCTCCACCCTCATTGTCGATCATTGATTGTTGTCTGTGCTCGTTGATGCGTTGAGCATCCACCATCAGGCTGTAGAGACCACCCATCTCCATCAACGCTGCATCGGTTCCACTTTCAACCACAGAGCCGTTACGTAAAACGATTATTATATCTGAATCCCTTATGGTTGATAGCCGGTGCGCTACCGTTATAGTTGTGCGCCCATATGAGACCTAAATTTACTCTCCCAATGTAACGGTATTTGGAGAGGCAGGATAGATTGATGACTAATTTGGGTCAGGTCAGGTCACCAGCTGGGTGGCAGCGGCTCTGTGGTCAGCCTTCAGTTCTCTCTTACCTTGTCAAGCGCTTCTTGAACCAATTTTTCATTAGCTGAATCCAAAGCTGAGGTGGCTTCATCCAGCAACAGAACTTTCGGGTCTCTCAGCAGTGCTCTGGCTATGGAAATGCGCTGTTTCTGACCGCCAGAAAGCTGCGTTCCCCTTTGACCGACTTTTGTTTCGTACTCCTGAAACGTTTTCACGCATAAACACGTACCATTGATGTTTGCTGAATAATCAGTACTTCTGGAAAATCCATAATAAACTTGTGTGCATTGGCTGCTTTGCAGGCTTGTATAACATTCGACTGGGAGACATTGCGACCCAATGTGAGATTCTCCCTGATTGTCATGTCGAACAGCACCGGCTCTTGAGGTACGATTGCAATTGTGTTCCGCAGACAATTAGTAGTTATTTCTTCTAAACGCACACCATCTAGCTTAATCTGAACCCAACCGAGTTTATAGTTTACTTCAGTGCCTACACAAATACCTGTCCACTGCTAATATCGTACAGGCGTAGCAATAAGCTCAATACGGTACTTTTGCCACAACCACTAGGTCCCACCAGTGCGATTTTCTGGCCGGGCTTAGCGGTGAAAGACAAGTTTTTCAAAATCTAAACATTCAGACGCCTAGACTAAGCACAAGAATGTTTAAACCGACCTGAACTCCTGCCCGTGCCGGATATTCAAAGTCAACCTTCTCAAGTTCGATCATTCCCTGAGGCTCTTCAAGAATTTCGCCGGAGCTTGAATCTATTTCCGGTTGCTATAACTGTTTCTTCTTCGATTGAGTGGCACAGCATTGGCTTGAGCAGTACTTTCCTACACCCCAACAGTTTTGGCTATTTTTTTACAAATTCCGACAAAAATTCCCGAAAAAAACTGATCGAAAATCCCTAAACTCCCTTCTTTTTTGCGGTTTGGTGTACACGATTCAAAGCTACTGAAGTTACCCTGCAAATAATTTCTTTGATTGCCGATACCGATCCGGCAGCTGTGGAGACTACCAGAAGTGGAAAAACTAGCTCAGATTGTGCTATTTGGGCGAGCAGCACGCAGAACACCACCTGCAATGAGCACGATTTGTACAGGGTCTGCCAAAAAAAACAACCCAGCAGATTTTTTGCTGTAACAACTGCAAATCTCAACCGATTTCAATAAATCCTTTTTTAAATGAAAGACAAATAAATTGTTGGAAGATTGATGTAAAGCTTATTAAGATAGGCTGCCTAGTTCCTGAGATATTTGTCCTCAAAATCAAAACAGAGATTTTGGCAATGAACAAGAGTGATAAAGAACAACGCGGCAGATTTTTTAGTTTTGCAACCATAAATCTCAACAGATTTCAACGAATCCTCTTTTGAAAGAAAGATTGATAAATTCTTCAAATATAAGTGCAATTTTTATTGAGATTTACTGGCTAGTTGTTGAGATATTTGCCCTCAAAGTCGAAACAGATTTTGGCAAAGAACAAGAGCGATTCTGTTGCACTTCATAATAGAGCTGATTCCTAATGCTGGAGGCCAATGACACTTTACTGTTGAAGTAAACGGAGTTTGTGTGTCACCAGTAAACAAGCCAAGTATCAGGAATCCGTTTTGTTACGAAGTGCAGTGGAATAATAGAAAATCGCACTTGTTCACTGCCAAAATCACTGTTTTGATTTTGAGAGCATTCTCAGGAACTCAGCAAAGTACATTAATGAAAATGTCAGCAATCTTTTAAGAATTTCTTTATCTTCCTTTAAAAAAGGATTCATTCAAATCGCTTGAGATTTGCGGTTGCTACAGCAAAAATCTGCTGGGTTGTATTTTTTGGCGGACCCTGTATATTGTTAGCTAATTAGTAAAAAGAACAAACCAGCATAACGGTTCCAGTTGAAACTTCAGCGTGCACTACCAAATACGTCCCAAGCCTAAAATACCTTACTTTCAGCTAACAGATATTGGTGTCTCCGTGTTGACTGATCACAAATTCGATGGAAGTAGTATGTATGTAGCTCAAGAATAGCTAGAAATCAGAATTTTGGCCAAAAATTGCATACAATTAGCTCAAAAACTGCTTCTAATGCTTAGCAGCTTGGTTTGTTATATTTACCGGGCTGATTTGAAAAGAAGCGAAACAAAGATACCACAACGCGACGGCCAGCGAAAGACAGAAGAGAAATACTTCGGCACCAACGAAAAAGGCTTGGAAGATGCCTCGTTTGTGTCCTATTCTTTTGCCTTCTTCAACGGCATCTGTGTAGCTAAACATTTTCCTAGTAGAACTTGGCACAGAAAACTGCAACTTTACCGCAGAATTTCCCGCCTTTGTCCGTTCAGTGAAATTACGGTTGTAATTGAATTCAGCGTTTCCACGGCTATAGCGCCCGCCGCCGCGATGCAACTTTCCTGTTTGCTTGTGCAGGAGGCGTCCACCTAAAATTTGAATATAAAGCCCTTTTTTCACACTTTTTAGCAAAAAAACAAGCTACGCGCTGTCGCGCTAGTAAAATAAATTCTACGAATTTAGCGAACGTAATTTTGTTATTCTCGTTCTTCAAGAAATCGGGAGAGTGCTTAGACTAAAGAGCTGAATAGAGAGAGTACAGTACGTACCAGACCCATGGCAATGAGAAGAATGGACATGAGTGGCAGGAAAAGCAGCATAGCCAGGCCCAGCTTCCAACTGGCACAAAAGGCAATTACGTAGCTGCTGAGGAACATGGCCAGCAGTTGTATGAACTGTCCCAATTTGTCACCAATCGCTTCGCGCACACGTTCTATGTTGCTGTAATGACTAAATTGCACCAGCCACCAAACAGGTCCCGTATACTCTGCTCAACATTTTTCAGAGACCACGCAAAAGGAGAAGCCACTCTCCGCCAAGGCAAGGGCATGCAAAAATGACGTCATCGATTTTAGGCCATTTTTCGACCGCCTCCCCCTTTATCGGTTTTCATAACTTTCCAGCGCCCCTATAATAGCGTAAAAATGAGTCACTTTTTTCGAAACAATTTACTTTTTATTTAATTTGTAACATTTTAAAAAATGTACACAAAATGGGCCGTCCCTTGTTAAAATTTTCTCTGAGAGTGGGGCCTGGCATACTTAGTATGTCGATGAACCCCAAGACCCCCACAAATGTATACAAATTCATTTAACAGCACAATACAATTTAATGTACATGCAGCAAGCGTTTTTTTAGCTTAGCCCAGAGACAAATTTTCCGATTTTTCCGGCAAGTAATATTCTTCGCAACCTTTTAGAATTTCAAACACTAAAATTAGCCATATCTGTAATTCACTAACCCAGTTCAGAAATAAAACTTTGTTCGTAAAAAATACCCAGTAAAACAGCTCTTTTTAGATGTATCTGAGCCCAAATATCGCCTTTTGTTTTACAATTTTTGAGCGTTTTTGGCGCTGACCGAATGTGGGCTCACGAATGACCGGTTACATGCATGAAGAGCACAACTAAACTACGATACTTTCACTGACTCTGTCAACAGCGAGTTAATGCCTCCATGACCGCGCAAGTCAAACCAGGCCATTTCCTGCCGCAGAACAGCTTCAAACAGTTCTTTCTTCATTCTCTTCGTCTGTCGTTCGCAGGTCTGCGCCCAGCACTTGGTCTGCAACCGGTTTATGCACTTAGAGCAGTAAACGTAAACAGACCTGGAGAAAGGCGCAGATAAAGATAAAAAGGCCGGCCACCACGTAATACAGACAAAAGTCCAACACATCGCTCTGCTCCGACCAACCGTAGACTGGGCACGACCTGGTTGCATTGGCCAGACTGCAAGTGGAGTTGGGGTGTCGGGATGCGTGGATTAGTAATTCCACCACTCGACTGAACATAATCGAAGCCAGCGGTAGACCAAGCCCTACTACGGTAGCGCTCAGACTACCGACCGACATCAACCAGTAGTCCCATCGGTCGGCGAAAGAAAACTGAAATCATTCTTGGCTCAGTCAGTCACGGCGGCCCCGGCACCCCAAAGGTTGCTGTTGGTTCGAAACCAAACTTGTCCAGGCGACTGGACGTAGTCGACACAAAGCCAAACCCACAAACCGGCCAAGGTCTGGTTGCATGAAAATGTCGTTCGCTCTGACAACTGGCCAGGGACTCTCGCAAGTTGGCCAAAGCCACATTTGCTATATAACTTTCTTAACTACAATCTACGTATATTTTAGCAAAAGTTCTCTGGAGGTCACGTCTCCAGTCCAGTGCCACTGTGCCGTCTCTTAAATAAATTTTTCTGTGAAGTCTGCTTCACGCTTTTTTAAACCAGAAATCATTTTTTGTAGGAGGCCTAAACGAAATAACCAATTCAAATCTTATTTAGTTTTATCAGACAGATAACTAAAAATCACTCAAAACCATAGTTTCGGATAAAAAATAGCAAAAAAACGCTAATCTGTGTTCAGTGAGAACCACTGTTTTACAGAGAATTTTATCGATTTTCGTGTCAGATTGAAATTCCAAAAAAAATTGCATTCCAGAAAAATCGGAGGGCCGGGGTCGAAAATGGTCTGGGTGCCTGTAGGGCCGAACACAAAGATCCCCTGTTCAGTGGCGTATCCAGGATTTTTCCAAAGGGGTGTAAATTTTTGAAAGTGCCAGGTTGGGCCAGGGTAAGAAAATAGAACAAAATACCCTTCAAAATCGCGCTTGAAAGGCATTCCGAGCATAAAAATAGGAGAAATTACAAATTTTAGTAGTTTTTAAAGTGGCCTGGCTGACCCCGAGAAAATTTTGAAAATTCGCGCTTCAAAAAAGGCATTCTAAGCATAAATGAAATAGACATAATTGATTAATTTCTCTTGTTTTCGACAGACTTTCTCTTTCTAGCTCCACAGCAAAGGGGTGTACCCTAGATACGCCAAAAGAACCATGTATAGCCGAAGTTGTACCAGTGTAAGACAGGATGTTGACGTCGATTTCTGCTCTTCTTTTTCCTCCGGTTCTCTTAAAAAATAAATGTTTAATTTGAACAATTCACTAGGCAGGCATAGTCACTCTTCCACCGAACTTGAATGTTTTTGCAAGCTCAATAGTTATGGTTTCGGCACCGCAATGTATTTTCTGGAGATTTGATTGACTGTACACTCACTCAACACGTCCTTGCTAGCCCAATTCCCTCTAGGTAGAAAGAAAAAATCGGCCAAAAATTACTAAAAACAACCACCAATAATATGCTAAAGTCGCTAATTTTAGCCATCAGAAATTCTGATTCGGAATGCATCAGCATTTTCAAAAGCCACTTTTTTTCGATTTTCTCGCCCTTAGTTGGGTGGGGCAGTTGAGTAAAGACATTCCGTTAATGGTGGCCGTATTACAAACTTACACGGAGTCAAAATGGTCCACTGCACCGTAATTTTTAGTGGTCGAATTAACGGGCAGGAGCTTGACAGAATCATTATCAGACATGAAGAAGAGATACTACTAATAGTTGAGTGTCTGAGACAACAGCACCTTAAACTGGAGAGACGACCGCCGACAATTAACCGGTTCTCCCATCCACTGCCTTATCTACGTGACACTGTGTGTCTAGTTTTGAGCAGTAATCTGAAAACTTCTCCACCTACTTTCTCATACAGTCACATACTCATACTGCATTCGGTACAGTTCACAATAAGGCCCGAACGTAGGAGCTGATTGATCGGATCGCGATCTGTCGGCTATTTGTTGGCTCGGCACTTTTTGTGTACGATTTGGGCCGACAACTACACGTGACTGTAATACAAAGAGAGACTCTCGTAGTTAGAGAGACTAACTAAGAAAAAGGCTAGTGAACAAAAAACAAACAAATACTCAACAAATGTAAATTCAGTTCATTCTATTTTGTATACGATGTTGCTACTATTATAGTCCATGTCAAATAAAAAGAGCGGACTGGCGGTTTTTTGCAAATAACTCCTTATGGGTGGATCGGAGCGCTTTTTGCCCCATAACCAAAGTTGTAGAGTGGCTCGAGCTCGGTACTCTTGTGCAACCTAATCTGCGCAACGCGCCATGGTAATGCTAACCTACGCAACGGAAAAAATCAGCTTTTCCTGTAGTTGGGATGAACGCGAGTTTTTTAGTGAATTATAATCTACAGACCTCGGGGATTTCAAAAATGTATTCATATTTCTTCTAGGTGGAACGGTTCCAGAGTTATACACCATCAAATTTGGCCGAAAATGCTAAAAATGGCCATTTTTGGCGATTTTCAGATTTCTGGGGGGGATTGGAATAACTCTGGACCAACTCAGCCGATCAGGCTGTAATTCACACATATGGTGTAAAATTTAGTTTTACGTCGATTGAGACACATAAGAACCCTGAAAAATTGACCCTGATACCGTAATCCCGATTTTTTCAACTTTAGGTCATTTGATTTTTTTCTGCTAGTATGTAGAATCTCAACCCCTCCACTGTGGTTAAAAATGTACTTTACAGTGTTTTGAATCGATTTCAGTCCATTCTGAAGCCATTCGGATACTGTAGTGTGTGGTCCTGGCACGAAAATAACTTTTTGTCAATTTACATTGTTCCTGCGGCAAAGAAATGACCTATAGAGTAGGCACTAAGGGTTTTCATGGTCAGGGAATCCATTGCTGGCATAACTATAATCACTGGGATACTGTATTTTGAGGTCCCGACACGAAAAATTCTATTTTGCGTTTATGCATGCCTGGTGCAAGAAAGCGCTCTATCGAGTAGACAATATAGGTTTTCAGGGGTGGGGAATCTATTTCTGACATAACCGTCATTGCTGGGTTATTGTATTTTGTGGTCCCGACGAGAAAATTGTTATTTTTTTGCAATTTAGGTGTTCCTGTTGCAGGAGAAAGCTAAATAAAGTAGGTAATCAAACTTATGAATTTGTACATTCGTCCCAGGACCACAATATACAGTAATCCAGTAACATTCGCTATGCCCTGAATGAATTTGCTGATGCCGACAACCTTTAGTGCTTGTCAATTCATCGTTTCCTTGCAACAGAAACACCCAAATAGCAAAATATAACCATTTTCTCGTCGGAACCTCAAAATACAGTAACCCAGCGATGATGGTTCTGTCAGAAATAGATTCCCCACCCCTGAAAACCTTTATTGCCTACTCTATAGAGCGTTTCCTTCCACCAGGCATGCATAAACGCAAAATAACAATTTTCGTGTTGGGACCTCAAAATACAGTATTCCAGTGATTATAGTTATGTCAGCAATGGATTCCCTGACCATGAAAACCCTTAGTGCCTACTCTATAGGTCATTTCTTTGCCGCAGGAACAATGTAAATTGACAAAAAGTTATTTTCGTGCCAGGACCACACACTACAGTACCCGAATGGCTTCAGAATGGACTGAAATCGATTCAAAACACTGTAAAGTACATTTTTAACCACAGTGGAGGGCTTAAACTACTACATGCAACCAGAGAAAAAATCAAATGACCTAAATTTGAAAAAATCGGGATTACTGTATCAGGGTCAACTTTTCAGGGTTCTTATTTGTCTCAATCTACGTAAAACTAAATTTTACACCACATATGTGAATTTCAGCCTGATCGGCTGAGTTGGTCCAGAGTTATTCCAATCCCCCCCCAGAAATCTGAAAATCGCCAAAAATGGCCATTTTTAGCATTTTCGGCCAACTTTGATGGTGTATAACTCTGGAACCGTTTCACCTAGAAGAAGTATGAATACATTTTTGAAATCCGCGAGGTCTGTAGATTCACTGAAAAACTCGTGTTCATCCCAACTACAGGAAAAGCTGATTTTTTCCGTTGCACAGATTAGCATTATCATGGCGCGTTGCGCAGATTAGGTTGCACCAGAGTACCGAGCTTGAGCTACTCTACAACTTTGGTTATGAGGCAAAAAGCGCTCCGATGCACTCATAATGAGTTATTCGCAAAAAACCGCCAGTCCGCTCTTTTTTGACATGGACTATAGTGTTGTCAGTAAATTTATTCTGTGTTCGCCGCACTATCACTACTGTGTTCGGTTGTTGCGGTCTGACAAACAAGACGAAGAAGTAGCAGAAGAGACCAAAGGTAAAGTAGAAACTACCGAACACCAGCCCACCACCACCACTGCCAGAGGAAGTCTACTGATCCTCCACCAAACCTCTCCCCACAGCTAGGGCCCGACCGGATACAAATTTCTACCGGATCCGGATATCATTGATCAACTTAAAATTTTCTAGAATGCAATAAACCACATATACTACACATTTCTTTGTCCTATAACAGTTGCTTCAAAACAACATTCAGAAGTGTGTGAAACATGAAAGTTTTGAAAATTTCACACTTTCTTCCAAATTTTTTCACAACCAATTTCGCTTTTCACACACTTCTGAACTTTTTCATACCCTCTGAGGGAAAATTGAAAAAGTTGAGAAGTGTGTGAAACATGAAAGTTTTGAAAATTTCACACTTTTTTTCCCAATTTTTTCACAACCAATTTCGCTTTTCACACACTTCTGAACTTTTTCATACCCTCTGAGGGAAAATTGAAAAAGTTGAGAAGTGTGTGAAATACTGTTGTTTGTGTATACACATACACATTTACCATACACAAAAATACACATTGTTTTTTCAATGTGTATACACATACACATACACATACACATTGAAAATTCAGATACACATTACCATACACAAACGGTACTCAAAATGTGTATTTTTGTGTATGTGTATTTGATTGGCAAAAATCGATAAAATTTCGAAGAGAAACGTAAAATTTCGATGTCTTTGCTGCAGTAATAAACAGTAGGTATCCTCATAAAGCCTTCAAAGGGCCTAAGTAACTCGACTTCAAGCTATCCAAGGTTTCAAGCAGCACACATTGAGAGAGTCGATTTTTCTAGCATTTCTTACTAAAAATCTGCCAAAAAATTTGTATTTTCAGTACAATACACATACACAAATATACACAAAAATACACATTGTTTTACTGAATGTGTATACACAAATTACCATACACGTTCGAAGGTAAATGTGTATACACATACACATACACATACACAAACGGAAAATCCAATACCAAACAACAGTAGTGTGAAACATGAAAGTTTTGAAAATTTCACACTTTTTCCCCAATTTTTTCACAAGAAATTTCGCTTTTCACACACTTCTCAACTTTTTCATACCCAATAAGGGAAAATTGAAAAAGTTGAGAAGTGTGTGAAACATGAAAGTTTTGAAAATTTCACACTTTTTCCCCAATTTTTTCACAAGAAATTTCGCTTTTCACACACCTCAACTTTTTCAATCTTCTCATGTTTCACATAAATTTACAGAATGGGTGCCCAATGGGTCTGGCTAACTCTGCTAGAATTTCGGCGGGAATTAGATGCCCGGCCAATTAGATCAAATTATAATAACAGCTCGCTAAGGTTTGGTAGTGGCGAGCCTGGCTTGCTAATGACTCGCTAAACAGCTGCTTAGCGAACTTTGTGACTCTGTTCGTGATTTGTACTGTAGGTGCCCAATTAGTCCGGCTACTTGTATTACAGTTTCGGCGCGAAAATTCAAATTTTGGCGGGAAATTTAAACAAATATGCGAAAATCATATGGTCTCATAAAAACGGCTCTTATCAAGAAATACAAAAGCTACGCCCGTGAAATCACGGCAGCTTATAGACCCAATGCAGCGCAATTTTATGTAGAAGTTTGAAAGCACTCGCTCAAAGTACGCGCGAGAATCCGATTTTCAAATTTGGCAAAAAATCGGGATTTGTAATCGTTTCCAAAGCTAACATTTTGAGGTTTAGTAAAAATTGCCCGTTTTCAGTCAATTCTCTGCCAATCTGAACCAAATTTGCAGAATAAGGTGCCCGATGGGTCTGGCTAACTCTGCTAGAATTTGGGCGCGAAAATTCAAATGTTGGCAGGAAATTTACACTACAAAGTATCCTGCAAAAATTGTTCTTACTAATGTTTAAATTTCCCGCCTACATTTGAATTTTCGCGCCCAAATTCTAGCAGAGTTAGCTAGACCCATTGGGCACCTATTCTGTAAATTTGGTTCAAATTGGCAGAGACTTGACTGAAAACGGCCAATTTTAGTGAACCTCAAAATGTTAGCTTTGGAAATGATTACAAATCCCGATTTTTTGCCAACTTTGAAAATCGGATTCTCGCGCGTACTTTGAGCGAGGGTTTTGAAACTTCTACATTAAAATTGCACAATATTGGGTCTATAAGCGGCCGTGATTTCATGGGCGTAGCTTTTTGTATTTCTTGAGTAAGAGCCGTTTTTATGAGACCATACGATTTTCGCATTTTCGTTTAAATTTCCCGCCAAAATCTGAATTTTCGCGCCGAAACTGTAATACAAGTAGCCGGACTAATTGGGCACCTACCCTGAAAATTTGGTTCAAATTCGTTGAGAATTGAGTGAAAAACAGTGATTTCAGTGAACCCGAAAAAGAGGAGAGGACATTTTTTGTGCACCACTGTATACTGCACACTTATAATAGCCAGAACAGGCTACAAAAGACAAGAGTCACCTTTTCTCGCAAATTCGATGGCTTCTCGAAGACTGGATTCAGTCGGTTCAACACCTACACTGCTGAGGACTTGGAAAGGCTGCGAATTTAGAGTCAACGAATCAGAAACAGCTCTGTAAGCGGGGGAGCTCTTTACTGCTCGGTCGGTAAGAACCAGAGTGTTGCTTGCAGAGCAGATAAGCACAAAGGGGGTCAGAAGATGGGTTCGGTTGGTCTCAAGTATATTATCTATCCTCCTTTCCAAGGCTTCTCTGCCTCTCAGCCAAAATTGCAGACCATCTACGTATATTATATTGCTGACTGACTGGCCTATCTTCTGACCGACTTGACTGTCTTTGTAGTGGTAAACAGTGATTTTGTAGATAAGCTGATTTTTTGCTTGTTGATGTATTGATAAGAATGATATGATAAGAATATGTGCATTGATAAGAACTGAACCAAGAAGCCGTGAACTAAACAAACACAAACGCACAATGAGAATAAGAATACAATGCTACGTAAGTATAAAAATTTCATCACTTTCACATTTGTGCCTGGCGAGAAACAGAAGAGCGAGAAGCCAACTGAGAAATGGGAACGAACTGGGATCCCTGAGGCCAGTAATGTTGGCCGCCACATACAATGTACGTAGTCAGGCTGGCCATCCACAACGTCGAAATGAACTTCTCCACGTACTGTGGTTTGTATGCAGTCGTCGCACGATACGCAAAGGACAGAGGAGCAAAAGTGGGCGGAGCTAAAATAGCCGCAATGGTCCACTGAAGCACGCATCCCAAACGCTTCAGCTGCAAAGCTAGTTGATTTTTCACTTAAGTAATGTTTTCACAAAAAAAAGGATTGGCACTTCTAGTTCAACCAATTATGTACACATATTTCCGAACATGTAAAAGTAGAGAAGTAAAAGGGACGGAAATGAGTAATAAGCAAAAATGAAACAGAAAAAATAATAACAGCTTCTGTGTAAGTTTTAGCCTTTTCTCTGCAAAAAAAAGCTGTTTGTCAAACTGGCAATTGTAATCCGATTCCAATGACGGTAGGTGCAAATCAAAGAGTGTGTTTGGTTCTATAAAGGTTTCAAATTTGATAAGGATTGCTTGGTCAAAAATGGGTGGTGGTGCGGGTTTTCAAATTTGGGCGCCGATTTCTCTGGAATGGGTGGGAACCGAGCCGAGCCGAACCGATTCGGTTTTGCAACATCCACAATATAGTGGTACTGTTGTTTGTGTATACACATACACATTTACCATACACAAAAATACACATTGTTTTTTCAATGTGTATACACATACACATACACATACACATTGAAAATTCAGATACACATTACCATACACAAACGGTACTCAAAATGTGTATTTTTGTGTATGTGTATTTGATTGGCAAAAATCGATAAAATTTCGAAGAGAAACGTAAAATTTCGATGTCTTTGCTGCAGTAATAAACAGTAGGTATCCTCATAAAGCCTTCAAAGGGCCTAAGTAACTCGACTTCAAGCTATCCAAGGTTTCAAGCAGCACACATTGAGAGAGTCGATTTTTCTAGCATTTCTTACTAAAAATCTGCCAAAAAATTTGTATTTTCAGTACAATGCACATACACAAATATACACAAAAATACACATTGTTTTACTGAATGTGTATACACAAATTACCATACACGTTCGAAGGTAAATGTGTATACACATACACATACACATACACAAACGGAAAATCCAATACCAAACAACAGTATATAGTGGTTCAGGTCAGCGAATAAAAATTGGGGTTAAAAATTTCCATCCACCGTCCACATTAGGCAGTCCGGTCGATATTTTTTGCAACGCCTCTTTAATATTTTGTTTGCGCTCTAATTTGGACTGATGTTTTTGTTTTCTTCAATATCAGATAATAGATTGGCAAAATTGGATAAGAATCAGCATTACGTAGAGATCAGTAATCTTCTCCGCTTGGGAAATCATCAAATCAAACGTAAACATGCATCGAACATTTAGACTCGTACGGTTTCATTAAGTTTCATTGCTTTGCATGCAGAACAAACGTAATACTCAGCCTACGGAATTGCTTACATTGAGCCAGAAGGAAGAGAAGCGTCTGTTTTTATCGAAACGTGGTTACGTTTCGCTGAAGGACGGCTGATTAAACATTCAATAAATTGCCATTTCACGTGTTCCGGCAGTCGCTCAGTGGCCTCTTAGAAGGCATATCGCTGCCCATTCAACTCATTAGCACAGCCATGACTGTCGGCAGTTGGTGTTTGCTGCTTCTGCTTAGTCTTGAAGTCAACTCCGATTCTGAAGGTACGGTACGTACTGTATGTATTACTTAAAAAGTGCCAAAACCTAAAATAATGCCCATGGGAGGTGGCGTACCAACGATTTGCAAAGCGGGTGTAATATTTCGAAGTTTCCTGGTTGGGCTTGGTTGGTTGCCCAGCAAGGGTGAAAAAATTTTGAAAAATTAGCCTCTAAATACGCATTTAAAAGGTATCCTGAGCGTAAAATTTACAGAAATTAACAGTTCTAGCAGTTTTAAGAGGCCTGGTTGGGCTTTTGCCATTTCGTTTCGTTTCGTTTCTTCGTTTCTCTAATTTTTACCTAATTTTTCTAGCCTACCTCCACCACAAAGGAGGTGTGTGTCCCCACCCTACAGCCCCTGGGTACGCTATAGGCTTATTTGTGGAAAAACCCGAAATGCATTCAGACATGAATATGACACTTTCTACACCGCTGGAATACGCCATTTACGACAAATTATTTGGGGAATACAACAAAGAACTGAGACCAAACATTCAGAGCGGAAAATCTGTCAATGTTAGCATGGACCTCGTACTGTATAGTATCTTTGATACGGTAAGAAAGAGATTATCATCTATGGATATTAATATCCGGTGACTAAAATTCTACTGTAGGACGAACTGCACCAAACCATTTCTTTTAATGTTTGGTTTCACATGGAATGGCACGAACCGAAATTGAGATGGAATCCTAGAGATTTTGGAGGCATAACAGACATTGAAGTCTCTCCCAGCAAGCTTTGGATTCCCGACATTTACCTTAAAGGAGTGTAAGCTCTGCTACAATCAAACAATCCTCTATAGGAGATAGAATCTTGTTTCAGTCAAAGAGTTGAAGTGATTCCAGAAAAGCATCTGACACTCTGCGATGTATTTCACCACGGAATAGTGCACTGCGAATTTAATCAACTAATAACTGCCCACTGTGACTATCGTATAGCCAGATTTCCTTACGACACGCAGAACTGTTCAATGGAATTTGGCTCCTGGAAGTATGGAATGTCTGAAATCGATGTACACACCAATTCCTCAGAAGGAAATACCAAATTCTTCAAGGTTGTGCTTTCGCATTTTGAATTTATAATGAAGGCTTATCCTACCACCTATTGCTATTGTTTGAAATGACATTTGAGGCCAAAACAAAAAATCTTCTGTATGGTTAAAAAGTTAATAAAACAGAAAACTACATAAATTTTGGGATTTAGTGGTTTAGTTAGATGGTCATCTACGATTGCACTGTAATTTAGCTGAACAATGAATGGCACTTGGTGTCGTTCAGAAACCGTCGTGTGGTTAAAGCTTCTTCAAGGGAGTCCTTTGCCAAAATCTTCTATTTCCTGGTCATCAAAAGAAAAGCAATGCACTACATAATGACGCTGATTTTGCCCAGTTTTCTCATCTGCATGCTTTCTTTGCTCGGTCTGTTCACACCATTCAGCTCTTATGGCGAAAGACAAGAAAGGGTAAAAATATAGTCTTTTTGGGTGAAATTTGATACAATCTCTTTTTTTCAGATCAGCATGGGCTTAACAATGCTGCTTACAATGTCAGTATTACTGTTGGTTGTTAGCGACCAAATGCCAAAAACCTCTTCAGGAATGCCGCCATTGCTTGGTAGCATTTGAGTTTTGTTCATAGTATGCAAATTATTGACATGTTTTCTTCCGTCGTAGTATGCAAATTATTTTCATGTTTTGTTTGTTCCATATTATACAAAATTATTTACAGGTTTGTACATACTGTTTGAATTTCTGCTTGGAGCCATGGGCACTGCAGTAACGGTGCTGATAATGCATTTGCATCAGCGGGCGTTGAAGGGTAAACGCGCACCACAATGGCTCTATCGAATTCTACGGATCAAAAGACCAAAAACTGTTGGCTCGAGTGAAAACAGTGTAAATTGTTCAAGGACGAAGTTGTTTTCAGCAAATCGCTTTTGTTTAGTTCTACGAGAAAGAGAAAAATCTAGAAAATTCGTATGCGTTGGTGGAAGTTCAGGCAAAAAGCCTGTCGACAGGGAATGTAAGTAATGAGGGAATGTTTAATCTAAAAGTTCGGAGAAAAAATAAAAAATGTATTTTTCTAACTTCAGGACTCGACTGCATCAAGCTTGGCAGAAATTCGCAAGCTGCTCAACTCAATTTTTCTTCACTTGGACGCAATCTGCAACTTCATCAGAGAGAAACAAAGTGAAGTAATGCTAGATGAGCAGTGGCGCATTATTTCTAACAAGATCGATCTCATTTGTATGGCGGCACTGCTCGCCTTCAATGTACTCTTCTCTTGCGTTTTGCTTATGTTTTTCGAACTCAGTCAGTAAAAATTAAACATACATATGCATGTCATGCGCTTACGCATGTGTGTCCTTTTTGTCATGCGCACAGGCATGTGTTGCATGTGTAGTCCTTGCTTGTGTTCTCTTCTCTTGTGTGTTTTTCTTATTCATAGTTGTTGTTTCACGCCTATCCAAATTTCAGACTTTGTTTAGAGTGTAGGCGAGCAAAAAGATTGGTCTACAGCGCATGAGCAGGTTAGTCAAACGTTCAGAAATGATTGTTTGTAACCAAGCAACATGTGAATTTATCGCAGTATTTATTCCACCTCAAGTTTCAAAAAAGCATTCGTCTATGCAAAATAAATTTTATTATTAGACTTACCTTACCTCACTGTTAGCTTACTTTTGTTACCATTATGGGTACGCAGCTTTGAAAATGTGTATTCTCAATGGTTTATTCTTTCTTCTCAAACTCATAGGAAAAGGTATAAGAAATTTTTGTTTGAAATGCAAGAAGCTAATTTTCGGTCATAAACGCAGTTGCCGTCCTCAAAACAACGCAAGCCACAACAATCCATAACTAATGTGTCGGTGGCGTGTGACGTGAGTTCAGGAGAACTTTAATCAACGGTATACCAAACACATTCTAACAGAATTAAGAAATCGGACCGCTCCGTGCTAGCTCAGACAAGCAATCCCCCATAGAGCAGGGCCACCGCCAGCTGCGGGCTTAGTGACTCACGTTGCATGCATAAGCGATGAACATTACTGCGACCTAAGAGCTGGCGGTCTTAGGGGCAACACATTAATACCCC
>JASANB010003138.1:0-11593 GCA_030248155.1 Sabatieria punctata | reverse complement strand
GAAGGAAAGAAATAGATGACTTGAAACGTAGATAAAACGGGTTTATCGACACACGATATTATCAAGGTTTTTATGTTGTTTAGAATCAACGTATAGTAAATACTACTACCACTACACCAGTACGTAGGGGTGCCATGTATGGCTCTAAAGCTCTAAAGCTTCTGAAGCTCTAAATAGGGTTCCTGGAAGCCCAAAATAGGTAGGAGTTTCGGAACTCTTGTTTGGGTTTCAAAGATCCTAAACAGAGTTTCGGAGGCCTACATGTAGTTTGGGCTTAAAAATCTAAAAATCGGGTTACAGAAATGTATTTTAGCTGAGTTATGTCCAATAAAATAGGGCTTTTGTACATTTTGAAGCAAAAATGGGCTTTTTTGTACAGTTGGTACGTATACCTGAAGCTGAACCTGAAACCTGGGTATATACCTAAAATAGTGAAGTGAAAATGAACCTGAAACTACTTGAGAATAAATATTCTTACTTGGCACCTACATACTAGGTTGGTACCAGTGGCGTATCCAGGATTTCGGAAAGGGGGTGTAAAATTTTGAAAGTGCCCGGTTGGGCCGCTGCCCAATCAGGGTAAGAAAATTTTGAAAAATTTGCCTTCAAAAACGCGTTTAAAGCACATTCCAGGCATAAAAATAACAGAAATTACAAGTTTTAGTGGTTTAAAGTGGCCTGGTTGAGCTTCTGCCCGCCCAGGGCGAGAAAATTTCGAAAATTTAGACTTCAAAAACGCATTTAAAAGGCATTCTGAGCACAAAATAGACAGTTTTGGTACATAATTCATTAGTTTCGCTTATTTTTGACAGACCTTCTCTTCCTACCTCCACCGCAAACGGGGGGTGTACCCACTCTACACCCCCTGGATACGCCACTGGTTGGTACCTACTTTCAGGGTTTTTTTGCGTGTGAAAAACCAAATGGGAGGGAAGTAAAGGTGGCTCGTGATTTCATCCAAAAAAACAAAAATTTCGCACAACGCCTCGAACTCCTGTCATAACAAGTCATAAAGTGCGCAAGTTTAGCCGAAATTTTCCAAGACATCGCCACTGGGAGTCAGCTGTAAACCTCCTTGCTTACACGAGTGAACAGACATTGATAAAAGTGCCTCCTCTTGTCAATTATAAGTATACTTTATTGAATCCACCATATAGCCTGCTAACAAAAGAATAATATGGCACGTGCTGTATACCTACAGCACGTAATCTTTTTCTATTTTACCTACGCAAGCCCAGCTCAATGCAAACCAATATATTGACAATTTGAAACAATTCTTCTCACGCGCGTAGCTGTAGATAAAGTACATAGATGATGTTCAGGTGTGGTACTCCTACGAGATCGAGCGCATGTTCGGTTTTGCATTCCCTTGCGGCGAGTGGGTCTACTCAGCTGACACCGAAAACTGGAACAACTCGCTCAAAGTCGAGCTGCTCATTCCATGCCCGCCTCCCGTGCTGGAGCCTGCATCCACCACGCTCTCCATAGAGCGAATCCTCAATTTCAGGACTGTCGGCCCGGTCAACCTGAGCCTGGCTGCGTCGGTCTGTCGTACAGGGCAGAGTCTGCCCCCTCATCCCCACACCGGCACCAGACATTATTTGGTTGTGTCGGTGCCTGGTCTGGCTGTGATGCATGCGCCGCCTCTCAACTTTAAAATTGGCGCCCAATTGCCCCAGTCTCACAGTGTGCTCAGTGAACTGGAACCTATTCTCAGGATCTCCTACCTAAGTGGTAAGTACTGATTGACTGGACCACTCGATTGATAGGTATGGGACAGACAGAGACAGAGACAGAGACAGAGACAGAGACAGAGACAGAGACAGAGACAGAGACAGAGACAGAGACAGAGACAGAGACAGAGACAGAGACAGAGACAGAGACAGAGGCAGAGACAGAGACAGAGACAGAGACAGAGACAGAGACAGAGACAGAGACAGAGACAGAGACAGAGAGACAGAGACAGAGACAGAGACAGAGACAGAGACAGAGTAAGAGACAGAGACAGAGACAGAGACAGAGACAGAGACAGAGACAGAGACAGAGACAGAGACAGAGACAGAGACAAACATAAAGAAGGAGACGGAGATAAAATGATAGAGATAGAGAAAGATAGAGACGCTGACCGACCGACCGACCGACCGACCGACCGACCGACCGACCGACCGACCGACCGACCGACCGACCGACCGACCGACCGACCGACCGACCGACCGACCGACCGACCGACCGACCGACCGACCGACCGACCGACCGACCGACCGACCGACCGACCGACCGACCGACCGACCGACTTGTAGACAAACCCCCACCAACTTTGCACAGAAAGCTTTTAGAAAAAGCGCGCAAAGCCGAAACAGGCCATTAAAATTAGTCGTAGCCAAGTTTATCGGTGCAATAAAAAAGAGAGCTTTCAGACGTGTGCATAACGCGCTGTCGTCACCTGCGTCTCTACCGGCCGAGTGCATTGTGCGTGTCGCGGCCAGAGAACGGTATTGTTGTATTGTAGGTAGCGGCGGAGTGTGTCGGGAGACCGAAGAAGCGGCTCTAAAAGCATATTCTACTAAACTTGATCAATCGGTGTTTATCGGGCGAGTGGTGCCTGTGTCCCTGAGGAATGGCTTAGCACCGGGCACCGTCTAATCCATCACTGACTAGTGGCCGATCGACTCCTTAAAAGCCTACTGCCCAAATCAATACATGGCCCGCCAGCCGCTAACACACCCCAATTTAGGTGTTCCCTCTCTCACTCTCTGCCCTTCTTTGCACGCTCCTCGCTCACCTACACCCTCCCTTAATTGGCTCCTCATTTGGCGGCTAATTTGAATTCAATTTCCCCCCTGTCCTTTGGTCCTTTGCTAATTACAGTACTTTTGATACACACAATCGTATTACGACATTGCCCCCTAGTCGGGAGCTGATCAGGCTTGTTCTCTACGATGCGTAGGCTTAGGCTTTCGGCAGTCCGAGGTCCAATTTCATTTGTGGTAGTTGAGTACTAAATGCGCTCAAATACAGCTACAATATCGCTGTCTTACAGGCAATTTTAGCAAACGTTTTGTCCGAATTTGCGTAAATTTGCAAAACATCGCATAAACATTGCGTCCGAGAACAAAAATTGGAGCATGGTGGGTAGAAAACGCCTCTAAGGGGCATCGTCTCAGCAGTTCCCCATTACGGTATACTGTAAGTACTGTACAGTATATTGGTGTTGTAGAGAACTTATGTACCAAAATGTTATACATTCATATCTACATGTACATGTAACAGGTCAGAGCTGGCGCGGTGAGAGGGGGAGGGGCTTTCCGTCAGGTGGGGGTTCGAGGGGGTTTCGACAAGACGGGGGTCCAACTTTTCAAAAAGCTCCAAAACGCCTGGAAATACGTTTTTAGCTCGTTTTTTTTCAGTAGGAGTCTAAAAATAGCAATCTAATCTGCCAAATTGCGTTTAAGCATATGTAACAGCCAAAGGGGGTTGGGGGGTCTGGTGCCCGCCGGGGGAGTCTGAGCCCAAATTTTGGGAGAGGGGGATTGGGCACTAAAAAACGCTCAAAAATATAGAACAATCGCAATTTTTCGGCTAAAAATCGCAAAAATTGCTCGAAAAAATACTTGCCAGAAGAATCGGAGTGGGGGGTCGTCTCGGGGGGGGGGTGCCATCCGGGACCGGGGGGGTCTGGCCTAAGTCAGGTAGGGGCAGACGCCCAGACCCCCCTGTTGCATGTACACGTATGCGTTTAAGAGCTAAAAGCAAGCAAAAGACGATGAAAAGACTAAAAGCACCGATTTCTCTTAAATATCAACAGCGGAAACGCCAAATTCGGCTTCGAAAGGCTTTTCAAGGGAATTTCAGGCTGAAATTAGTTTTTTCTGAGTTTGTTAGTACTTGTATTTTTGGGTCGGGGTCAGGGGGTTTGGCCTTTCTAGTTAAGGGGTAACCCCCAGACCCCATATTACAAGTCCTATTAATATGTAAATTTTGCTATCAATTAAAGATACAGTACAATAGGCCAGCAAGAAGTTTGCAAACTACAATTCTATGTATATTTAATTGAAATTTCTCAATTTCATACAGTATATTGTTGAATTTCTTAGAATTTTTTCAATCCTAATGCACCAATCTACTATTTCCCACTATTTTAGCACTCATGTTTCAATTTCAGACAATTTGGTCAAAATTTGCGAAAATGGCAGCAAAAAGAAATTTCGTCATTCTTTTTGGGACACCCTTTACTTTTAAAGTATGTTCAATTTTGTACGTACGGTTTTTGAGCCAACCAAAAGATGAAAACGGTACCGGGTATTTCCTTAATTATGGACGTTTATTAGTTTTGGCACTTTTTAGAACATCAATCTAATCTAAATAAAGACCTAGGAACTGGTATTTGGAAAGTACTGTACATGGATGTTTATTTGGAAATGGCTCCTTCTCTCTGGCTGAGCCCAGTCTGTCAGTGATTTGAATTATTGCACTGGTTTTTCGACAAAAACTGATATTGTCGTGTTTCTATCCTGAAAATCGTGCTTCTAGTCCCGATTTTTCAGGTGTTAACCCATTTTTCATCTCTTTCAGGACAAAATGTTTTATTTGAATAACCGCCCATGCATACATGTAACAGCTCCGGGCCGACCTGGGGGGAGGGGGGTAGGGGGGGTTTCCTCAGGTGGGGGGTCGAGGGGGGGGTTCGTCCAGGTGGGGGGTCCCAAATTTCAAAAAGCTCCAAAACGCCTAGAAATGCGTTTTTAGCACGTTTTTTTCAGTAAGGACGCTAAAAATCGCTATTTTAAGCTGCCAAATAGCGTTTTAAAGCTAAAAACAAGCAAAAAATGACAAAAAGAGCTTCCAAAAACACCGATTTTTCTTAAATATCAGCAGTGGAAACGCCAAATTCGGTTTCCAAAGGCTTTTCAAGTGAATTTTTGGCTAAAAATTAGTGATTTCTGACCCAGTTTGTTAATACTGGAGCCACTACCACCACTTGTATTTTTGGTTGGGGGGGGGGGTCCCTTAACCTGTCTCGGGGGGGGGGGGTGAGGGGGGGTTTGGCCTTTCCAGCAGGGGGGTAACCCCCCCCCCCCAAACCCCCCCTAGTACATGTATGCGCCCATGGGTGTATATTTGGAAAGGCCCATTTGTCACTATTCGGGGCAGGCGTTTAGGCCGTAGCCGAAAGTACAGTGTAGGAGGCAGTAAAAGAGAGTGAGAGAAGGCAGTTTAAGGTTATTTGGCATTATTATCGATTGAGACTGGCCGGACAACTACTTCTAGTAATCAACTACATGGGTGGCCTCAGGTGGGCCGAGAAAAAGTCAGATCCCTTTAGTTGCTTGCAATCACGTTAGCTGTACAAATGAGAATATGTTAGTAACTGAACACTTTCGTCCTCACTCCGCCCATTCTTCAAGGTAGGCAATATTTCCCAGAGCCCTTGGGCCGATGAGCAGTTAGGAGACGTAGGAGTGGGAGTAAATGCAGCCTTTCCAATCTCCTTCTCCCACTACTTCGAGGAGGCAGCGAAGCCAGAGAGAGCGGCATTAGCCAGTGCCTTTTAGATATTATAATAAAAGTGACTATCTGTCAGTTGGCCGGCCGGCCGCTGATGAATGGGTAGCAGCCGCCTTAGCCAAACCTTACAAACCACTTGGGCCAGTCTCCTCTCGCCTCTTGCCCTGGCCTATTTACCTGTGCGCCCCCTACCTATTAATATTTAGCCGCCGCCGCACAATGCTCCTCCTTTCCGGTGCTTCTTGTTGTTGTTGTTCTTGGCCTGCTTACTAACGGTCTCCCGGGATGCTGTCGCTGCTCTTGCTGCTGCTCGTTCTCCAGTCTCATCCAAATTTGGCAGGTCTCGTTTGCGACTTCGACACGCCCTGCAGTTGGCGGTTCGGTACGGAGCCCCCTTCCTCCGAGCCGCACCTCAACTTCAGAAAGGTGGCCGGGAAGCGAGAGGGCAGGACTAGTGAGTTCTTACTATTTTTTGGCTAGCCTTTTAGCAATCTGTGTGCGTGTGTCTGTTTGGCCGCCACTAATCTGCACCGCTGAATGCAAATTTTTAGACCAGAGTCTCGACCACAACGCTGATAACCCGAGTGAGTTGTAGTGCCTGTCCTGTCTCTGTTTATAACAGCTGTTTGTGGTGTGTTCCCAGGCGACAAAAACAGGCTTTTTTGTGGCCGATATGCGTACCTAGCTAGCAGCTACTTCCGTTTATTAGAGCGCTAATGCATGTTTGCGTGGGAATGTAAGACAGGAATTTGCTAATGCTTTCATTATTTATGGTTTCGGCCCAATTGAGTCTAGTTGTAGCGAAGTTTTGTTTTTGCATGCCAGGCTGGGCTTAACTGGTGGTGATACATTGCTTTTGCTGCAAAAACATTTATAGTTTTTGTTTAGAATTTGTACCGAGCTGTTTGAAATTAGTCACAGAGATTTGATTTCTAATCTATTTCTAGGCTTTAAAATTGGCAAAATCTTTTTCCGCTAAAAACAGTAAGGCATTTCTGGACGTACTATGGCTACTACGTATTACCCATAAACAATTTCACTTAGTCTTTCAAAGAAGTATCATGCTAACAAACATATTTTTCAGCTTTCTACGCCTACTATAATGCCAGCAAGCCAAGCGATAGCCCGGCCATGATAATAAGTCCGTATTACCAGCACACCGCTATGAAATGCAAATTGCGGTTCCGGTACCGGCTTTTCGGGCTTCCGGGAGCTCAAATCCTGGTCACTGTACAGCATAAACAACTTCCCGGACATGGAGACATGCCTCTGGACATGCCCGAGGACGATTTTACGGACATCGAGAGGCCAATGCAGATGTTTGTCATAAACACCAAGCACACCTTCGTCTCAAGGTACTGTAGAGATTTGGCGGGAAGTTTGAATTTTAAAAGGTTTTGTACAAACCGCCTTTTTACCTAAAGGAGACCTTGTGAAGCTGGCGGCAAATTTGAAATCATGGCCAGAATGCAAAAAATGCGGAACATTCGTCTAAACATTTATGTGCTTCAGCTAGGTATAATAGGCGATAAACGAGGAGACAAATGACTGGCTGCCGGTCGGCGGAATGTAAAAACAGCTGCCCTGACCGGGGGTGACTGATCTGAGGCGACCCTTTAACCGGGGGCGCTAACAGCTGTCAAGGCCGGCCACAATGGGCCTAAAACAGCCGCCACCTCTTAGAAATTGATCGCGCCAGCCGTTTGACTCAAAAACCCGACACCACAATGGGACAGATTCGAATTTAACGCAAAAACACTTTGAAAGCTCGGCCCGGAAGTACGTGAGCGATCGGTTTTTCGGCCGTTTCAGCTGGCAAAACGCCACCATCGCTATTGGAGCCGCCACCGACCCGATGCGCATACGGATTGAGTGCTGGTCGGGCTCAGGATCGGATACCTCCAAGACTGCTCAAATGACCGCCAACAATGCCATCGCCGAGTGCTTTATTGACGATATCGAACTGATCGATTGCGATGGTGAGTGAGTGCCAGAAATTGAAAGTTGCGTGTTTTTAACACTGCAATCCACATCAGTTCTGAGGCTTAGGTTCAGGCTTACAATGTAAGTAAGCTTAGGATCACAGTTGTAAGGTTTTGGCTTCGTCTCTTGTTTATGTACTGTACACACAGTACATGTAACAGCTCCGGGCCGACCTGGGGGAGGGGTATGAGGTGTTTCCTCAGGTGGGGGGTCGAGGGTGGTTTCGCCCAGAGGGGGGTCCCAACTTTCAAAAAGCTCCGAAACGCCTAAAAATGCGTTTTTAGGAAGTTTTTCTCAGTAAGGACGCTAAAAATCACTATTTTAAGCTGCCAAACAGCGTTTTAGAGCTATAAACAAGCAAAAAATGACGAAAAGGGCTTCCAAAAACACCGATTTCTCTTTAATATCAGCGGTGGAAACGCCAAATTCGGTTTCGTAAGGCTTTTCAAGCGAATTTTAGGCTAAAAATTAGTGATTTCTGAGCCAGTTTATTTGTAGTGGAGCTACTACTAATACTTGTATTTTTGGGTCAGGCGGGGTCCCTTAACCTGTCTCGGGGGGTGAGGGGGGTTTGGCCTTTTCAGCAGGGAGGGGGTAAGCCAAAATAAGCTAAAAAAAACCTTGATTTTAACAAAAATGGGACTTTTTGGCTTACCATCTCCTCAACCCCGGTCTACTGTTTCCCAGTTAATTTATTTTCTAATTAACTTGCTATTAACTTGCTTGTAACTATCAGCAATTTTATTTACGAGCTATTTACTTGCTAGACACAGAAATTTCAAATTTAATTTGTTATTTACTTGTTATTTGCTAGAAACTTACTATCTATTTGCTATCAATTTGCTAGAATTTTGCGCTAAACCAAATTATGCCTGCGATATTTTCCGATTTTAAGACCACCGTAGTTATTATAAGATAATGGTTTTCAAAACGACGAGAAAAGTGTCCCATTTGGGCATTTTCCTAATTGTCTTATAAGTGGTAAACTCCGGTGACCCATTTGGGCATTTTCCTAATTGTCTTATAAGTGGTAAACTCCGGTGACCCATTTGGGCATTTTCCTAATTGTCTTAAGTGTGAAATCAAAACTATACATTGTATCTCAGTTTCAATGAGCTGAACCAGCAACAGCAGGAAGAGAAGCACAGGCAAGAATTTTCTCTAACTTTATCCCTAACATGAACACATTCAGTAGTTTTCTATTTGCCGAATCTACGGTCAGCCTAGAGACTGACTTTTGTCCATCATACTTGGTTTAGCCCTACTTTAGCTATATGCGTAGCGTAGCCAACCTTGGGTATAAAGTATATCCTGGAAGCACATCAGGTCCCAGGCCAAGCGGGGAAAGATAGGGATAATGGATGAATATGTCTGAGCCTAGTAAATTCCTACTAAATTGCTAGCAAATTCCTAGCAAATTTCTCACTCCCTCAATCCGAAATAAACTAGCTATTTATATGCTAGGCGGCGCTTTGCCCAAAATTAACTTGCTAGGAATTTGCTATTTGCTACCCGATTTCGCCCAAAAATAAATTAACTTGCTATTTGTTATTAACTTGCTAGGAAACAGTCAGGCGCCCCTCAGGATTTGAAAATTTCCCACCCCCTCAGCCGAAATTCTACGTAGCCCATGTCTGGGTTTAGGGTTAGGCATACATGTAACAGGGGGGGGTCTGGGGGGTCTGCCCCCCACCCGAAATAGGCCAGACCCCCCCCCCCCCCGGATGGGGACCCCCCCCCCGAGACGATTTCACCGACCCCCCCCCCTCCGATTTTTCTGGCAAGTAAATTTTCGAGCAAATTTTTGCAATTTTTTACAATTTCACACACAAAAATTGCCAAAATCGCCTGCAAAACAGCACTTTTTAGCTGTATTTCAGCCCAAATTAGCGATTTTTGGCAATTTTTAGCCAAAAAATTGCGATTTTTTCGATTTTTGAGCGTTTTTTAGTGCCCACCCCCCTCCCCCAAAATTTTGGCTCAGACCCCCCCCCCGGCCGGCGCCAGACCCCCCCCAACCCCCCCTCCCCCCATCGGCGGGTGACCTGTTACATGTATGGGGTTAGGCTTAGGTTCAGTCTAAGGCTCGGGCTTGGGCTTTGTTTAGCCTAGGCTGAGTATCAGGGTTATAGCGACTGTGGTAGTACTGTGGTATTTCGGTAAATAGTTGTTTTAGCGCCAAAATTTGTCTGTTTCAGAGGAGGTATGGGTAGCTGGGGTGTGCCAGAGCAACAAGACTCGCAAGTACATGTGTCACAAAGTAGGTCTACGCAAGTGCATTGACTACGATCAGTTGTGCGATCTGCACGTTGACTGCCCGGGAGGTGAAGATGAAGACCCCAGACTGCACAACTGCAGTGAGTTTGTTTTTTTTATGCTTTCACTTTCTGAACCAAAGGCAGGCTCACGTATTGAATCTGCTGACAGACAGAAGCAGTTTGTAACTAGAAAATTGTTAGATTTACCCCGACGAGCCTCATTGTTGCCTTGATTTTCAGGCAACAACGAAGCTCGTCGGCACTACCGTATCTCGCTAACCGATTCAGTGCTGCTGCTTTGCCTCAAGATTCTGATACAGCTTGCCATCTAACTGTGATTCAATTCTCGACTTGCTCTCTGTGTTCTATTGCTCAATTACATAGTTACAGTGTGCAGTAAAGTAGCGTTGGATGTTTGCAGCGTCTGTGCCGATGGGAGCGCGATGCACGTTCGAAACTGCAGGCATCTGTCCTGGTTGGACAGTTATGACCACGCCCACTAACAGCAACGTGTCGTGGGTGTGGGCTAATTCCACTCTAGCTAAGTTGGGCCACAAGCCGGACTTTTTCATCAAGGACCATACCTTTGCAAATGAGTCCGGTCAGTTTTCTTTCCTTTTCTTCAATTTATTTTCTTCAAACGCAGAAGTCTGTTTCACAATCAATGTAAAGCTGGCTGGTATATTTACTCGTTGCTTTACAATCAACTTGTAGGCTTATAGTATAATTGATCTTCGAAAAGTATCGACATGTCGGCTATCGTAAGTATGTAGTACAGTCAGGCACTTAACGCCGTTTATGGTACCGACACCATATATGCTGCCAGTACCATATACTATGGTACCGGTACCTAGGGTAGTGGTACCATATAATGGTACCGGCGCCATATATGGTACCCTTGCCTTCCAATTGGTACCGGTACCGGAATACGTGCGCATGAGAAACCGTACCTTTACTGTTTCAAGAGATGAGTTAGTGCTTCTATTGCGTTTGAGTCTGTTTAGCAATTGTCTGAGCAACCCTAACCATAAAGTACGTACTGTATATGGCAGTGGTATACAAGCATGTAAAGGCCGTTCAGAATCCATTCGGTTTCTGTTTTTGTGCAACATTTTTCGATTTTCTTAGATCCGTTTGTTTCTAGCACCCGTATTTGACATAGTCTTGGGGTTTTCAACACGAAAACATGAGATACTACGGTAGCAATTTGCAGATTTTCTGACTAAACATTCGGCAATTGTGGGACACTACCCCCCATTAGCGGACATCTACCATGTTAACTTACTGTATCACTGTATCTAAATCGAATAATCAGCGCGTCATGCATAGGTAAAATGACAGAAAGAAAGGTTTGGAACCCATCTTACTTAACAGATATTGATAAATTAGAAAAGTTCAAAAATTATTTACTAGAAGACTATATTATAGACTAAATCCAAATAGAGTTAACAGACCTTCTTACTTAGAAAGACTTGCACTTTATAAATTGGATACATTAGAAAAGATAAGACTTATTGGTGATTTAAAGTTATGCTATAGTATAATTCACAATCAATCATCCTTAAGATTTGACGAATTTTTTCAACGCAATTTCAGGCCACCAAGGCAACCACTTAATGTGCTAGCTCTAAAGATCCCCAAAATTCGTACTAATATACGTAGGCATTCGTTTGGGGTTAGAATTATAAATTCTTGGAATAGACTACCTAACCAAATTGTTCAAGCTAGAAACATAACGTCTTTCTCACAGTTAATCCAGTCTACTGACCTGGCTCAATTCTTGCACAATGAAAGGTGGGAATAGTGGCCAGTGGGTCCTCCCCTTCCTTTTTCCTCAAGTATTTCAA
>JASANB010003137.1:0-73419 GCA_030248155.1 Sabatieria punctata | reverse complement strand
GTGCTGTCATTGACCACCTCCGGGTCGAACTTCCCCCCCGCTTCTCGCCTTCTTCCTTGCGCACAACCGGATGCGGAAACTGCAGGAGCGCATTTAACTTCTGGAAATGGGGCGACCCCCCTTGTGTTTTTGCCAAGAAAAGTTGTTGATTTGCTAATGTCATCTTCCGGGATCATGTTACAGTAGAATCGTCATTTGTTCTGACTGGAAGGGGCATCTGCCGGAGGTGCAAATCGGAAGATTCGGTCATTGTTCACGGACACTAACTCGTGCACACCGTTGATGCTATCCACAGCTACTGTAGAGCAATGTAGTGGCAGACTGCAAAGCACAACAATGATGATGAACAGCTGTCTTGGCTTATAGAGAGAGTTGGTCTATGCAAGAGTTTCAGATGACTCGGCACAAATCATATTAGGTCAACATAAATTATAAAATCGAAGAGTTGGTCTTAACACCAACTTCGTCTTAAGATCAACTCCCAGTTTCCATTTTAAGAGCAGACTCTGGGCAGTGTGGTGCATTAGTTACGTTTCTCGCGAAATGCATGTTAAAACAACTCTCTCGAGTGTTCGTCTTCCTCTTTGGTCCCCAAGCAACGCGCGTCCACCAGTTCCCCTCCTAGATGTTACAACTGCAACAAAGTCGGCCACATTTCCAATCACTGTCATTCGCAACCCATCTCCCCTATCAAGTCTACTTCTCCCAACTCCCAACAATTTGGATTAGATTTTGGTGGGAAATTCAAATTGCCCCCCTCAGAATTTTGCCAGGAAAATTGCCAGATTTTTTTAACACACCCCGGGCAGATTCCAACACCCCTCAGAATTCGGTTAAATTTTAGTAAGAAAAATGTTGTACTTACCGATTTCAGTTGACCCAACGAAATCACCAGTTGGACGCGAGACTGGTTCGGATTCAAATAGCACAAAGCAGACCTCATGTCCTTCTGGTGCCCCTGAAGAGGGCCGTTGGGTTGGTTTATTGTTGTTGTTGTTACAGGGTTCCATCTTCTCAATCACAAAGGGCAGGCCGCGCAACTCTCACTGGATAGCGAAGAACTCGTCAATGTAGAGGTCAGGGCACATGCCGGGCTGGTCAGGGTTATCGTTCACCTGGAACAGGAAGAAGGAGATTTTATTCGATTTTTTCAAAGTATGTACCTGCATGATCTTTTCACAGTCCTCGATATGGCAGAAGAAGAAGAGTAGACAGTGGTCGCCCAATTTGTAGGTACTGATGGCCTTGTAGTCAGAGGCATGCACAAACAGTCTGGTGGCCGCGACCTTGGAGCGGCCCACCGTGTTGTTACTGTAGATCAGCTTCACCAGACCGGGGGTGTGGGTGGTGAGAGGCTTGGCAACGGGAATATAGCTGAAACCCTCGGACTCCTGTCTCCTGAACACAGCATTCTGTTGCATGAGTGAGGGGATAGAGCCGGACATGATGAACGCACAATGATCAACTGACCCAGAGTCAGTGTGGTGCACTTTTTATCTAGGTAACTAGGTAACTAGGTATACATAGTATTACCTAGTTAATATTTCGGAAAAGTACCTAGATTTACTTTACCTAGTTGTTGGTTACTCTATTTTACCTAGTTTTACTTTACCTAGTTTTAAATCCACATGACTAGGTACTTCTAGGTAAAACAAGTTTACCTAGTTTGATATTTTCAGTTTTACGTGGCTTTTTCAGTCAGCAAACCTTCAAAATTCCGGCTTTCCTACAATCACAGTGGCCCAGAGAATGAATTTCTGACTTATTTGATCAATAAAATACAAACATTTACTTTGAAATGTGTCAAATTTCGTAAATTTTAACTCCACTAACTTCATCATTGTTCTATTGAACCACAAATAACATTTTGACTTGATTTCGAGCGTTTTAGGTTTACCTAGTATTACCTAGTTTTTCTGGGCTTTACCTAGTATTACTTTACCTAGTTTCTTAGCTGAGAACTTTACCTAGTATTACTTTACCTAGTTTCTTAGGTGACAACTTTACCTAGTATTACTTTACCTAGTTTCAAATTTTCAAAATGCACCACACTGCCCAGAGTCTGCTCTTAAATAGGCTGGGAGTTGATCTTAAGACGAAGTTGGTGTTAAGACCAACTCGGTCACGCCTGAACATGTTTATGACTCATATAGTTTGTCTTAAGATCATCTAGCTCATCTTAAGACCAACTCTGTCTCTATATAAGCCAAGACAGCTGTTCATCATCATTGTTGTGCTTTGCAGTCTGCTACTACATTGCTCTATGATGGCTTGTGCTGTGGATAGCATCAACGGTGTGCACAGTTGGGTGTCGGTGTTCAATGACCGAATGTATGTTCACCTCCAGCAGATGCCCCCTTCCAGTCAGAACAAATGACGATTCTACTGCTGGCTGCTCGGTCCGGAGATGGAGACATTGCGCAAATCGCTAACCCATGTCAGCAAAAGCCAGGAGGTCGCCCAGCCCGAGGTCATCCACACCACTCCCTGCAGTTTCCGCATCCAGTTTGTGCGCAAGGAAGAAGAAGAGCGAGAAAGGTGAGGGGAAGTTCGAGCTCCAGGTGGTCAATGACAGCACTCCGAACGCCCCGATCGCCATCATCAGCATCAAAGACCTGAAAAATGGCTTTGAAAAAATTCTACTCTTGTGTATTAATCAGTGTAAATTAGAATGGGACCCTGTGTTACTGTTTATAATAAACCATTGTCTTGTACATTTGCACTAAACTCGGAGGTTTCATGCAAAGCTCAGCGTGCCTCTAACAGCCATTTTTCAAAAGCTGAATGCTATACTTGAAGAAGAGCCGCCAAACAAAAGGTAAATCCGCCAAGGTACAGCGTTTTCGAAAAGGTTCCATGTCAATTGAGAGAATGGCCTAGAGGTGGCCAGCTGTGTGGTTCACATTCAGCTCTTGAATAATGGTTACTGAGGCATGCTGAGCCTTCTCCAAACTTAGCGCACACTTTCCATTCGGATTTTGAGGCAAAAGCCATGATAAACAACATTACAGAACTCAAAAACATGAAAAAATCGCATTGTGGTCAACACGCTCACTTTAAACTCTTACAGTACCCGACTCAGTGGTTTGTTTCTGGTGGGCGACCAACCAATCGATCGGCCATTGGGCGCTCTTTCAAGCGAGACCGAACGCTAAAAGATCTGTCTGCTCAAACGAAAGGTGGAAGTAAATTCCTATTTTTTCTACCATTGTGTGCATGAAAATTCGAACAATAATTTCTCGAAACAGAGATAAAGTCCACAAACGGGAAAAGAGGGTTACTTTGAGGGACACTTAAGAGTCAGTCTATGATTCGATCGAGTCTCCGCCCTTATCCCTATGTCAAGTTGAAAATCGAACTTTTGCGTAGAGACCTGTGCGTTGGTGTATTACGAGGCATTCATGAGTTATGTTAAACCTGAAAAGGGTTTATGGATTTGACACTCCATTCCCGAGATACAAGCCGCCAAAAATCGGCCCGCTTAACTATGGGACCAAAATTCTCAATTCTAATTTCTTTCGTACCAATAAGAGTTGGGACTAAAAAATTGGGGATTTTAGGTAACTTTTTGAGTAGTTTAAGAATTTTTGGTCCAAAATTATTTTTGAGTAAAAAATTTTTTTTGCGACCACTTTGGCCGGCCCTAGCTCGTCTGGAACCCCCCCTACACAGTTTTTTTATTTCAGAATTTTGTAGCGCTATTAATTTGCCAGACTTTGGTGTAAAGCATTTTGGGCTGCGACCCGACATTCGTGAGATATTCGCCTCCGAATGGCCAAAACCGTGCAGAATTTGCTAGTTTTGCAGTACACAAAGCTACGATGCCGGATTACTTTCATTGTAACAAGAGTTGGGACTAAAAAATTGGGGATTTTAGGTAACTTTTTGAGTAGATTAAGAATTTTTGGTCCAAAATTATTTTTGAGTAAAAAAATTTTTTGCGACCACCTTTGGCCGGCCCTAGCTCGTCTGGAACCCCCCCTACACAGTTCTTTTTATTTCAGAATTTTGTAGCGCAATCAATTTGCCAGACTTTGGTGTAAAGCATTTTGGGCTGCGACCCGACAATCGTGAGATATTCGCCTCCGAATGGCCAAAACCGTGCAGAATTTGCTAGTTTTGCAGTACACAAAGCTACGATGCCGGATTACTTTCATTGTAATAAGAGTTGGGACTAAAAAATTGTGGATTTTAGGTAACTTTTTGAGTAGATTAAGAATTTTTGGTCCAAAATTATTTTTGAGTAAACAATTTTTTTGCGACCACCTTTGGCCGGCCCTAGCTCGTCTGGAACCCCCCTACACAGTTTTTTTATTTCAGAATTTTGTAGCGCAATCAATTTGCCAGACTTTGGTGTAAAGCATTTTGGGCTGCGACCCGACAATCGTGAGATATTCGCCTCCGAATGGCCAAAACCGTGCAGAATTTGCTAGTTTTGCAGTACACAAAGCTACGATGCCGGATTACTTTCATTGTAATAAGAGTTGGGACTAAAAAATTGGGGATTGTAGGTAACTTTTTGAGTTGTTTAAGAATTTTTGGTCCAAAATTATTTTTGAGTAAACATTTTTTGCGACCACCTTTCGCCGGCCCTAGCTCGTCTGGAACCCCCCTACACAGTTTTTTTTATTTCAGAATTTTGTAGCGCTATCAATTTGCCAGACTTTGGTGTTGCGTATTTTTGGCTTGTACAGGACTGTGCTGTTAGATTCGCTTCCGAATGGCCAAAACCGTACTGCAAAACTAGCAAATTGTGCACGGTTTTGGCCATTCGGAGGCGAATATCTCACGAATGTCGGGTCGCAGCCCAAAATGCTTTACACCAAAGTCTGGCAAATTCATAGCGCTACAAAATTCTGAAATAAAAAAACCTGTGTAGGGGGTTCCAGACGAGCTAGGGCGGGCCAAAGGTGGTCGCAAAAAAATTTTTACTCAAAAATGATTTTTGACCAAAAATTCTTAAACTACTCAAAAAGTTACCTAAAATCCCCAATTTTTTAGTCCCAACTCTTATTATAATGAAAGTAATCCGGCATCGTAGCTTTGTGTACTGCAAAACTAGCAAATTCTGCACGGTTTTGGCCATTCTGAGGCGAATATCTCACGATTGTCGGGTCGCAGCCCAAAATGCTTTACACCAAAGTCTGGCAAATTGATTGCGCTACAAAATTCTGAAATAAAAAAAAAACTGTGTAGGGGGGTTCCAGACGAGCTAGGGCCGGCCAAAGGTGGTCGCAAAAAAAATTTTTACTCAAAAATAATTTTGGGCCAAAAATTCTTAAACTACTCAAAAAGTTACCTAAAATCCCCAATTTTTTAGTCCCAACTCTTATTGGTACAAAAGAAATTCGAGTTGAGAATTTTGGTCCCATAGTTAAGCGGGCCGATTTTTGGCGGCTTGTATCTCGGGAATGGAGCGTCAAATCCATAAACCCTTTGCAGGTTTAACATAACTCATGAATGCCTATTAGTACACCAACGCACAGGTCTCTGCGCAAAAGTTCGATTTTCAACTTGACATACCAAGACTCGATCGAATCAGAGACTGACTCTCTTAAGCAACCTACACTGAACGTTTGGTCGAAATTTTCGATGTACCTTTTTTTGCAAAATTCGATTTTTACATGACCCCAAAATTTGCATCTCATTATAATTTGCGATCTTAACCTTGGACGATCCTCTTCAAATTTTATAGGTACAACACCCAATACACCTAGCATTATTACTGAAAATATCTGCCCAATCCGTCAACGCATGTGGGAGAAATAATAGAAACACCGAATTTGGCTGGAAAAACACGTTTTTGGCCCTAAGTTGCATGTTAGTGACAGTCGAGTGAAAATATTTCTCGTGTGTTATTTTCTACCGTAGACCTATCTTTTTATTAAATAAAAACTATAGGTCAGAATTTTTCATGTTCGCCGGTTAGTAGGGGACCCGCCCCAGTTTTATAAAACGTGGCTCTTAAAATTTGGCATTTTTGGGAATTTCGCGATTTTAATGAAAAATACCCGATTTATACTCGATACCTGGGTATTTTTAAAATACCTACCCATACCCATGGGTATGGGTATTGTAAAAAATACCCGATTTATACTCGATACCTGGGTATTTTTAAAATACCTACCCATACCTATAATGGGTAACGGGTATTGTAGAAAATACCTACCCCTAATCATACCCAATTCAAATTCAAATACCTGTTTACACACATATGCATAACTGTTTCATATGTGACTGTGTAGGTGGGCAGTAGTCTACTCAGCTCAGCATGCATAAAAGATGGCAAGGATCAAAATATGGTCTCCCGCTGGCCACATCAACATGGGACGAAGCTGAAATCAATGCTGCAATAAATGTTTTAAAGTCTGGAGAAATCACAATGGGGGTTAAAGTAAGAGAGTTTGAAGAAAAATTTGCCCAAACAGTTGGCAGCAAATATGCAGTTATGGTTAACTCTGGCTCATCTGCTAATCTCATAGCGCTTAGTGCACTGCTCTATAAGAAGGATAACGCTTTGAAGGTTGGGGACGAGATAATTGCACCATCATTGTCATGGTCAACAATGTACTCCCCAGTGCACCAGTGTGGTCAGAAGCTAGTACTTGTGGATATCTGCAGTGATACTTTAAACGTCAATCTTTCTGAAGTACTGAAGGCAATAAACAGCAAAACCAAGGCTATTTTTGTCCCCAATATTTTGGGAAATCCAGCCAAACTCACAGAACTAAAAGAAGTCTGTGATAGAAACAACATATATCTGATTGAAGACAGTTGTGAATCACTGGGCGCAAAACTTTACTCAAAGTATTGTGGCACATTTGGCATATGTGGAACATTCAGTACTTACTTCAGCCATCATATCTCAACAATTGAAGGTGGGGTGATCTGCACCGATAATGAAGAACTCTACCATATTATGATTTGCCTACGATCACATGGTTGGACCAGACATTTGCCTGTCAACAATCAGCTTGTCCCGCCTGGTCTAAAATATGATCACTTTTATGGCAGCTTTCGTTTTATTCTTCCTGGATACAATGTACGACCAATAGAGTTATGTGCTGCAATTGGTATAGAACAGTTGCAGAAGCTGCCATCCATCATAGATGTCAGGAGAGAGAATGCAGCACTATTCCTTGAACTACTTTCTGATTGTACATGTGTTACAGTACAAAAAGAAACCGGCTTCAGCTCATGGTTCGGTTTCTCTGTTGTGTTTGAAACCACTCAACAGCGTGATGCAGTTCTGGAAGCTTGTGATAAAAATGAGATTGAAACACGACCAATCATTGCTGGCTGCATACTAGAACATCCGATGATCGATTATATGAATACTACCATTCTTGGTGACCACAGAAATGCAAAGCATTTGCACAACTGTGGGATCTACATAGGCAACCATGCAACTAACATAGAAAAACAATTGAGGACATTTAAAAGAGTGCTGAAACTAACACTTCCAGAGAGTTAACAAAGCATACGATTTTGGATTATCCCATTGGCGTAGGCCATTTATATCATGCTTTTATTCCGGAGAATGTTGGAAGTATTGGCTGGACCTTGTAACCTTGGCTACTCCGTGCTGATTAAATGGATGATTTAGATTTAGTTAGTTTTCGTTGCCTACAGAAGCGTTACAACCTAGAACAGACGAAATTTTTAAATTGAATCAAAACACTTTTTTGTGTGAATTTTATATGGAATTTGATGGTCAACTCCTAGGTCACTCTGACTACTGGGAAGGGCACAATTCGCGATTTTCTGAACCCTACTTTTTGAAAAAATCCGATCTAAAAATAACGAAAAATGGATTTGAAAATAGTCTCTACCATAAAAAGACAGGGATCGCGGACATACTTCTTCAGAAAGCCCAGAAATCATTCATTCCTTGCATGCAGTCAGATTATGAATCGGCCTAAAAATTGCACAAAGCGGTACTTTTGGAAATCACACACAGAGCATCATTTTGAACTGGGTGCATGAAGAAGGCAGACACTCTAAATTTAAAACTCTTACACCATTTGATTCATCTCATCACAATCATTGGCTTAAAATATTTCCAGCCCAGGACATACATATTAAAGGCTGTCAAATGCACCCTTCTCAGTCAGTGGTTGGAGCGACCGGGAATGCCACCATTCTTTGAATGCTAAATTAAACACTAGAAAAAGTGGCTTTAATCAAATTTAAAATGTCATCTCTCCAAGGTTGTGACACTACTGCAGACAACAACAAATTAATACCAAATGTAAGAAAATGAAACGAAACTCTTTGTTCACCAATCCAATGCCAATGACAGGGTGCTTCTGTACTACTGTTGATCGGGTATACCCATACCCGAAACTGGCTATTTTTGAGCAAAACTACCTGAAATCAGGTATACCCATACACGGGTACCTTTTCAAATACCCATACCCGGGTATACCCGATTTTTTGAAAAATACTGGGTATTTTTAGAAAAAAAATTGCGCCAACATGCCCATCAATTTCTGTATAAACTGTGCAAAATTCTCTCAAGCAAGTGTTGGATAGAATTGTGGCTTTTGTCCAGTGGCGTACACAGGGGGTGTAGGGTGTATACACCCCCTGTGCGGTGGAGGTAGGGAGGAAAAATTAGACAAAAATGAGAGAAATGAATTAATTATGTACGAAAACTGTCTATTTAATACCTTCTAAATGTGTTTTCGAAGGCTAAATTTTCAAAAATTTCTCGCCCTGGTCTGGCAGAAGCCCAACCAGGCCCCGTTAAACTACCGAAACTTGGAATTTGTCAATTTTAAGCTCAGAATGCATTTAAACACGATTTTGAAGGCTAATTTTGCGAAATTTTCAGCCCTTGTTGCACAGCGGCCCAACCAGACAACTTTAAAATTTTACGCCCCTTTGCAAAATCCTGGGTACGTCACTGCTTTTGTCATGTATCACACAATTTTCATCCATGGGCTGAAAAAATGGGTTGGGTTAGTTAAAATACCCTTTTGTTACACACCACCCAAAATTTGTATCGGAAATCCACCGTCCATTATTGGATTTCCCATAAAATATCAGAGAGAACTATCGGAAAACCGATAGGATTTCCTATGTTTAAACATTAAAATTTTCCAACTATCGGGGATCGGTTTTCATGGTTTGGACACATTTTGGGCAGCCGTCTCCAAAACAAGACCCCTCCTGTAGGAGCAGGTGTGTAACAAAGGGATACAGTATACAAAAATCTTTTGCATACAGTTTAACAGGCTTCTCGCCTCTCGTGAACTTTTAATAGGAATCGAACTTCTATTGTTGTTATCCCTTTCGAAGATAAGTAAGATGAGTGTGACGCTTTTGGCGCCCTCTTTACAAACTAAACCGGTCAGGCCGCTGAGACTTGGATCCACAGTTCTATTTCGAGTGCGGTGAAAGAGGCTAGTTGAAACTAGCTTTTATTAAAAGAAACATATCACTTACAGTAATTCGACTATCGTCAAAGCACGCCAGCAGGGATCGCGAGCAGTGTTGTTCCCAGTAAATTTACTGAGTAAAAGTTACTCGGTACTTAGTTATTTTGAATTACAGTAAGTACTTTTGCTTACCGGTAAAAATTTTTCTAAATCTTACTTACTGAATACCGAGTTTCAATTTTGAATTACCTAATTAGAAAAAAAATTCGGTAAACTCATTACTCGGTAATTTACTGAGTTGTTTACTGAGTAAAGGCTTCTGTATAGGTAGCTCGGCGCATGTGTGTAGAAAATAATGCAGTTTTTCTTTCATTTATCTATTTGCACACAACAAAAAAACACAAATTTTTGCAATTTTTTTGCGATTCTCGTGGCTTGTATAATCCCAACTTTGTTTGCGTGGTGTGGTAAAATTACTGTGGGCAGGTATTGAGAAAGTACCTAATGTCAGGTATCAGGTACAGGTATTTCAAAAATACCCAATCAGGTATCAGGTACAGGTAGGTATTCTCAAAAATACAGGTATCAGGTATCAGGTATTAGGTATCAGGTCTGAGAGCGCAGCCTAGGTCGTGAGTACGATTTCCAATGGGAAATCGCGCGTAACAGCCAAGCTGTAATTCGGAAAAGTGCATTCGCACTAGAATAACGACTCAAAAGACAGAGGGGCGACTCAGAATCAAACGCAGGCGATGGAGGGGCGATTCAGAATCTAACGCAGGCAAAACAAGTGAGGTGAAAGCCTCTGGTAGATTATCGCAAGAGAACGAAGGAAAATCATGATCGGGCCAGGACGAAGTTGGAAGAGACAACCAAGGCGGGCCTGACCACCAGAGAGTATTGGCAGGTAGAGAGGGGTAATTTTCCGGCTTTGTTGGCACATCTGCCGGATTATGTGCGCCGGAAATAAAGCCAAACTGAGCGAGACTGTAGGCCTTTATTTCTGCAACTCGATTGTGTATCCAGCGGGGCAGAATGCGATCGGTACGGAGCCAACCAAGGACACACTGAGAATCTGTCCACAAAAACCGTTGACCAATTGGAACGCGTAACTGGACAGAAACGAATTTAAGTGTACGAATGCCCAACAGTACCCCTAAAAGTTCTAGATGGGGCAGCGACAAAGGCTTGATTGGGGCAGTATGAGACTTAGCGAACAACAGAAAAGTGCGAATCTGAGAGGAGACTGTAGAAAACGCACGTAGATACACAACTGCGCAATATGTTCGCTTTGACGCATCTGAAAAACAATGCAGATCCAGACAGTCAAATTCTGTGACTGGACCAGTAATGCAAGGAACTGACAACTTTTCCAAAACCTGGAAAGCCGATAAAAGCTTGAGTCCCTGAGATTGATGCGTAAAAGGCAGAAGAGTGTCCCAATCAAATTGCTCTTTTCACAGAGACTGCAGGAACGTTTTAGCTGGGCTAAAGAGAGGAACAGCTAAGCCGAAAGGGTCGAAAATGGATGACAGGACAGATACGAAATTACGTTTAGTCAGAGAACCAGGTGCGATCTGAGGCAGCTTAGAAACGATTTTCAATGTATCAGCCTGAGTGTCCCACAGAAGGCCCAACAATTTAACAACCACAGCAGAAGTTTGATCTTCAGCTGGCAACTGAGTAAAAAAGTCTGAGCTGTTTGAGCACCATTCTCGAATGTTCATGCCAGCTTGGCGAAACAAAGTCTTGGCTTGCTGGTAAAAGGAGAAAGCATCCAACAAAGTGGGAACCGAAACAATTACATTGTCCACATAGATATTAGTGGCAATGAGTTGAGACACAGGACAAGCAATTTCGGTCCGATTCATATGGTGTTTTATCGTCGCAGTCAGAAGAAAGGGGCTAGACACTATGCCGAAACTAACCCGACGAAAACGGAAGATTCGCAAATTAGAAGGGCCAGTACTAAGTGAGGACAAATCCTTGACCCATAGAAAGCGTGCCATATCACATTGATCTGGCTGAACTCCCACCTGTAAAAAGGCCTTTTCGAGGTCACTAAGAAGACCAACAGGAGACAGACGAAAGCGAAGTAAAAGGCCACACAGGTCTTCAAGAGCAACCGGGCCACAATACAAAAGGTCATTGAGACTAGGGGAGTCCTTAGATGCCTTCGAACTAGCATCAAAAACAACACAAATCTTGGTTGTGTGACTAGATGGCTTGATGACTGCATGGTGAGGAATGTAATAGAGTAAGCCTTGCACTGTGCTAGGGTCAGAAACTTCCTCAATGATCCCCAAACTCAGGTACTCAGAGAAAATGGCATCATAGCGGCGCAAAAGCTCAGGTTTACCGGTGAGTTGGTCAAGCAACAAACCTAAGCGGCGAAGGGCCACAAAGTAATTGTCTGGCAACAAAACATCATGCGATTTAAGAGGATAGCGCACAAGATAACGGCCTTCACTCTCAGAAAATTGAATGGTACGATTGAACTCGAACTGCACCAATTCATCTTCTGGAGTCTGAGGGGGGTCCGCAATACCAATAGAATCAAGCTTCCACAGAGACTCAATAGAATGGTGCAATGCAAGAGGTAAAGGTTGTGCGGTAGAAACCTTAGCAGCCAAAAAGGTGTTGGCCGCCGTGTCAGAAATAGCGATGCTACCAGTAGGCAAATAGCCAAGACGGGAACTAGCAAGAAACAGAGAGCTGTTAATGCGAATAAGCGGGCGCATAAGCAAGATTTCGAAGAAGTAATCAGCACCCAACAAAACATCGACAATAAGGGCTTGAGTAGCATCAGAAAATGTGTCCGCCAAAGGGTAAGCATTCAACGCAGCAAGAGTGCTGGAATCCATAGACTGAGGAAGTAGCGGTTCAGTGATGGTGTGACAAAGCGTGGCGGTAATAGGCAAACAAACACCATCCCTTAATTGCAGGCCGAAACGAACCCTGTGAGAACGACAGAGTTTGGCTCGCTGGGCAAACCCAGCAACTAGGAACTCATCCGCAGATAGACGCGCCAAGCCTAACTCATCTGCAACAGAAGTGCGGAGAAATGTTTTTTGACTGCCGGAGTCAAGCAAAACACGAACATGAGCAGACCGATTTGAGTCAAAATCGAACACGGAGGTCTGCGCAGTCAGAAGCAAAATATGCTGCTGTGAATCAGCTACAGACAAGATAGGGGCATGCGAAACCACTTGCATAGCAACAGAGGGATTCGTCTCCAAATCCACAGGATCAGAGCGATCGGGAGAAATGTCAGAACCAACAGCAGGCAAAGAACGAGCAGCCGGCATACGCCTGGTGTCAGCAGTACCATTAAAGGCTCGATTTGAATTGGACGCCCCAAATTTAGAAGCACACAAGCATCATGATGGTTGTTGCTTTGGCAGTAAAAGCACTTGCGTTTGACCATGCACTTTGTTATGGTGTGGTCAGCGCGTAGACAACGATAGCACAGCCGGTTTTTGCGAATGAAGTCATGTCGGGACTTGAAATCAGAAATAGAGGTGCACTGATCTGAGTAATGTGAAGATTTACAAAAAACACATTTTGGGATCGTGGTTTTTGTAGCAAGAGCATGAGCGGTAGACTGAGGGGCAGCCTTGGTAGCAGATTTCCCGACACCATCACCCTTCAAATCGAGACTAGTATTAAATTGCTGCACAAATTTCGCTTTTTTCAATTCTGCCACAAGAAAGCTGCGGAGACACTTGAGTTGGTCAGCTTCTGACACCTCAACAAGCGAGAACTCTTTCAGAAGCCGGGCTGGCAGCTTGCGAGTCAGAGAATAGGCGAGATAACTATCTTTGAGTGTATCTGGTCGTAGCGCTTGCAAACCGCGAACATGACGCTCAATCTCGAGAGAAAAAGCTGTAAAGCCTCAAATGTGTCGGTGACAGGCTTCAGAGCATCAAGTGCATTATAATGTGCTGCCACTAAATTGTTATCATCAGCATAGTGTTGCTGTAACAACTCAACAGCTAGCGGGTAGTTCTGCCCTGACAATTGAAAGCCCCCAATAACGCGAGCTGCTTGGCCAGTCAAAAGCGCCTTCAAATACGAAAATTTCTGGATCACCATGAGCGCTGCATTGTCATGAATTGCCTGTCGATAGCTCTCCCAAAACTCGGTCCAACAGAAGACATCGCCAGAAAAGGTCTTCTGTTCTAACTTAGGCAAATGGACTGAGGTGCGGAGGGGGGCCGAAACATTGAGGGGAGATGAACTCGAACTCATCCCTCCAGACCCAGCAAAAGCCTCACCCCTCGCGGTGGTTGCCGAATGAAGGAGCCGGTCTTGTTCAGACAAACGATTCTCAAAGGCATCAACGCGATCAGAATAAGTTTCTAGGTGTCTCTCATAACGATAGGTGGATTCTTTAGACAAAAACTCGTAATGTTCGACAGTCTTTGCCAAAACTGACTGAGCAGCTGTCAGCTGGTCCGAATGCTGTTTTTGCATCAAAGCAATCTGATCGCTATGCCGTCGCTCCATATCATGCTGAATGGCAACAAACCGCTTATCTGCCTGTTTCATCTGCTGTTGCAACAACGCTAACAATGCAGAAAGATTTGGGTCTAAGACAGGCAGACTCGAAATCGAACCGGTCTCTGGTACAGCCGCTGCTGGCGAAACAGGGCGAGTAGACTCGGTGACAAACTGAGCACGAACAGGCAGAATCAAACCGGTCTCTGGCGCAGCCACTGCTGGCGAGGCAGGGCGAGCAGACTTGGTGACAAACTGAGCACGAACAGGCTCAAGAAGCTCATCGATTTCTTGTAATTGTTCGTCCAACAAAACAAGTAGGTTGTCCAGCTGCGTACATTCGGACGAAGATTCCTTGAGCAAACCAGGTAGCGCAGACGATACCTCAGTGAGTTGGGATCGGCTAATGCGAAAGTCGGAACAGGCGCTAGCAAATTTAGCAGAAAAATCAGAAGTTTGATGAGCCGCCGGAGGAGAAGTCAAAAAGAGCAAAGAAAGTTCCTTAGCGACCGAAAGAAGTTGTGGAACAGACTTAGCTAACAAATCGCGCTGGCTCAACAAATAAGTGCGACGTTTCTCATGCGTGTAAGCAGCTGATTCAGCCATAACCACACAACAAACAAAAAAGAAGGAGGGAAAAGGACGACAAATTGATTGAGCTCAATAGCACCAACAAATAGCAAAATCCCCTCCTCACCTGCGAACTGAGTGAGTTACCGCTTTACGAACGTGAGAAGAACGAGTTGACTGCCGATCAGAGCGCTTGCGTGAAGTTGAACGAACACGATCCGTCTTCGCCATCCCCGGTCGGCGGTGGGACTTCCTTGAGGCACCAGAATGTGGAAGAACTTCGCTGCCGACGACCCAACTGGAAATGCACTGAATGACGGATGCGACTCTAATGGCATAAACTTACACAAGCGCAACTGCGGACGACTGTCTGTTGCCTGTCCGACCTACTTCTGCTACGCTTTTATCACCAACTGACTTTCCTAGCCGTGTTATAGGCACACACCGTGCCAACAAACCGTGGTCTTAAAACGAACCAAACTACAAGACGCAACAGGGCGCCAAATCATGTACAGGGTGTGCCAAAAAAAACACAACCCAGCAGATTTTTTGCTGTAGCAACCGCAAATCGCAACCGATTTGAATGAATCTTTTTTAAATAAAAGATAAATAAATTCTTGAAAGACTGATCAGTCGCTTATTAAGATAGCCTGCTTAGTTCCTGAGATATTTGCCCTCAAAGTCAAAACAGAGATTTTGGCAGTGAACAAGAGTGATAAACACAACCCAGCAGATTTTTTACTTTTGCAACCATGAATCTTAACCGATTTGAATGAATCATTTTTTGAATGAAAGATTGATAAATTCTTCAAAGATTGGTGCAACTTTTATTGAGATTCACTGCTTAGTTCTTGAGATATTTGCCCTCAAAGTCGAAACAGATTTTGGCAAAGAACAAGAGCGATTCCGTTGCACTTCATAAAAAAGCAGATTCTTACTGCTGGGGGCTAATGACACTTTACTGTTGAAGTGGACCGAGTTTATGTGTCACCAGTAAAGCCTCCAATAGCCCTCAGCAGTAGCAGGAATCCGTTTTATTACGAAGTGCAGCAGAATAATAAAAAATCCCTCTTGTTCACTGCCAAAATCACAGTTTTGACTTTGAGAGTGAATATCTCAGGAACCAAGCAGAGTACATTAATAAGTGTTACATCAATCTTTCAAGAATTTATTTATCTTTCATTTAAAAAAGGATTCGTTCAAATCGGTTGAGATTTGCGGTTGCTACAGCGAAAAATCTGCTGGGTTGTTTTTTTTTGGCACACCCTGTATTAACAAACAAACAACAAATCACATAAAACTAAAGAGAGTGTCCACTTTCTTCCGCAGCAGAGATTAAAAAGTTTGCTGCGGTCACTTTCAGATCGGTTCCAGGGAAAGACAACCCCGCCGACATTCCCATCAAGCTGGAGCAGTACCCCAAATTGAGCGAGAATGTTGTGTGGTGGGTTGGGCCCCCTTGGCTGAAACACGCCCCCGCATTTTGGCCAAAAAACGAGCGTTTCGAGACTGATTCTGCTAAACAGACGGATTTTGAGCAAATTGAGACAGGGGAGGAACTGGTACTACCGACTGTCAACGACCCACCACCTGTTGGGTTAGAGCCAGCGAAATTCGCAAGTTTGTCTAAGCTAATCCGGATCACGGCCTGGGTGCTTAGGGCTGTGGACAAGTGGCGCCAACTGAGACAGCATAGACGAACTACGCGCAAGGCTTCTGAGCTGCAACCCTTGTCCAAGTCCGAATTAGCACAGGCCAGAGCACGGTGGATCCACCAGATTCAGAGGGATACATACCCCCTTGAATACTCATATCTGAAGGCGAAGCCCAGCCGCAAGAAGGTACCAAGTTTGATTAGACAGCTGGGGCTTGTCCTTGATGCTGCCGACCTAATACGTTGCCAGGGACGGTATGAGTATTCAAACTTAGACCCAGTGACCAGAGAACCTTTGTTGCTGCCAAGAAGGCACCCATTTACCGAGTTAGTGGTCAGCAGCGCACATGACCAATTGCTCCATGCCGGACCAAACCAGACACTTGCGCAAGTACGGTTGCAATTTTGGATTCCGCAGGGCCGAACGGTCGTCAAAATTTGCTTATGCAAGTGTCGACGCTGTAGGAGACACCAAGCGAGACCCTATCAAACGCCCCCCTACCCCGCTAGCTGAATTTCGAATAAATCGGCAACAGCCGTTCGAAACGGTTGGCGTGGACTATATGGGACCGCTGCTAGTCAATTCCAATGAACGCCAGACCAAGGTGTGGATCGCACTTTGGACTTGTGCGGTAACGCGTGCCATTCACCTGGAGGTGGTTTTAAATTGCTCAGCAGGCGAATTTTTGGCAGCGTTCAAACGTTTTATTGGACGGAGAGGGGTGCCTAAATTATTTCTGTCAGATAACGGTTCACAATTTAAATTGGCCAATGTTTCGCTGAGTCTTTTGTGGGATGGAAGAAATCTAAAAGAGAGCACAGTTCAGCGCTATTTGAGTCTAAAAGGAATCGAGTTGAAATTTATCCCATCATTGTCCCCCTGGATGGGTGGGTTTTATGAACGCTTGGTGCAGTCCGTCAAGGTAGTTTTAAAATGGGTGCTGGGAAACCGTTCAATTTCGTTGGAAGAGTTGCAAACACTTGTAGTTGAGATAGAAGGACTGCTCAACGCTCGTCCACTCTTAGCTCTAGACGACTCAATGGATCAGATAATATCACCAGCGCTTTTGTTGGGTGGGAGGGCAGGATGTCTCCCCTCAATGACAACAGACGTTGATCCTGACTATAGACCCCCCTCAGACAAAACAGACTCGAAGTCAAAAAATTCGAGATTACTGGGCGCAAACGCAAAAACTGCTGAATCTCTTTTGGAAGCATTGGAAATCGCAGTACCTGTTGGGCCTAAGGGAGGTTCACTCTCGGAATTTAGCCAAGCAAAAAAGAGGGTCGAGCCAATTTATTCCTGTGGTCGGTGCAGTTGTTTTATTGAGAGATTCCACCCCTCGGGCTACCTGGAGTTTAGCGAGAATTGTCAAATTGTTACACAGTCAGGATGGGGTGTGCCGATCGGCACAGGTCAGAACGGCTAACGGCAAAATTCTTACTTGGGCTATCAAACTATTAGCGCCGTTAGAAGGGCCGGTAGACGACTGACTATATGGAAGCGTGTACTTACGTTCTAGACCTTACTCACCTACTGACCGAGTAGTGTATTCGGACCGCTGCATGCCTCCACAGTACCCGGAGTTGCAGCCTCAACAACAACACCCGCCACCGGAACACCACCCTCATGCAATGCAAGTCAACCACAACCCCGCCGACCAAGTACAACCGGTGCAGTACGATTTCGCCCTGAAGAACGGTGGTCGCGTGCGTCAGGAAGCGGCCAGAGGCCGCGGCAGAGCTCACGGCGGACGTCGCGGTTGGGGACAAGGCCAGAATCGTGGCAACGGACTGTTCTGTTGGAATTGCCACACCCCGGGACACAGAAAGCACTACTGCGAGGCCGAAGACCAGCAGAACTTTTACCAGCCACCCAACTGACGTGCTTGTGCTAGAGGCGGACGCAGGAGACCCACTCAGTTTTATCGTGCTTCTCATGTAAAACCGGTTATTGCTAAGACCATAACTGTGTGTTATTATCAAATGCCTAGTGTGATGGAGAGGGGCGCTAGAGGAAAGTGGTCGGCAGGGGCAAGGGCCATCAGGGCGGCCGCCGGTTCTGAGTTTTGAATTGTACACTAGCAATGTTTTGTTACTAGTCACTTTTAGCATTCCAACTCTGGCCCTGGAGTGTCTCAAATTCCCATTTGAGCATAATACTGGTTCGCGCCTTTTGTTTTTACCGTAGTTCGGTCGCGTCAAGACCTACTTGTTCATTTGTCCTTTATAACATTTTGTTTATTTAAAACCGTTTTGCTGTTGGAGTGAACAGTGTGCAGATAAAGAGAAAAAGGAGAGTTGCGGTCTTGACTGTGTGCATCGAGAGAGAGACAGGCGTTTAGGCCTCTTTTTATGTAAGTCTAGTTGTCAAGTAGAGCCGAGCTCTCTTGAGATTTTTGTGTTTCTGTTCGTAACGTGCATTTGACGCTTTCTTGTCAGGACCACTGTGATCCTATAACAAATTAGCATTGTTGCCAGATTGGCGAGAGTTTTTTCTGATTTAAAGGTGTGTGCTGCGCGTACGGACGGAGGGAGGAGAGAGAGTAAAAATGTGTTGTTCTGGTTGTAGTTGAGTGGCATCAAGAGTGGAGAGAGATCGCTTGGGCCGGTTTCCAACCCTGTCATCTTGTTACTTGTCCAATCCGACAAAGTCAGGAATCGAACAGCATTCCGTCAGGAATCGAACAATGGAGAAGATGCCAAGAAACAACAACCAATTGCGTTGTAATCGTCCGGCCAGTTGTCACCAACGCTCACCCTCTCCAGACAGAAGGTAGAGTCGAACTTGCACTTTATCTCTCAGGATAGGCCTGGGCATAAGTATTGCACTAAAATCGATTAAAGATGGTAAAGCATTCGCCGCAGCCTCATCGTTCGTCGCATCATACACGCAAAGTTTCTCTTCTCCTCGAGAGGGATTCGCTAGCTCACAAAGTTGACGAAGTGGCCAAGGTTATCGATCAGCTACAGTTCAAGTCATCGACGGATTCAGACGGCTTTAAGGCTGATGAACAGAGCCGTACTCAGTTTCGGGAGGCCCAGAAACAGATTTCTGAGGCAGAGTTGGCGCTGGAGAGCTTAAGTGCTGCGTTGCCTGCTTTTCTTCATGTGGACGAAAAGGAAAGCAATGAGGTAGTAATGAAGACCGTCGCTAAGCAAGTTGCCGATGGGGCTTCGCAGCTAGCAGCACTCAGTTGCTTTTTTGACACCGCCGACTCAGACCATTCGCAGGAGTCTGATCAGCGCCTGATTGACTTAGAAAGCTCTCAGGACTCGGTAGTCAGTGAGGATAAGCCTCCAGCGATCGCTGGCAGTGCTCAAAGCGAAATGCTCATGATGTTCCAGTACTTCCAAAAACAGCAAGATCAAGCTGAGAGATGACACAGGGAGCAGCTCGAGTGGATGCAGAAGATGCATGCAGAGCAACTCGCTTCTTCAAACAAGGGTCTTGAGCACATAGTGGGGTATTTTGAAAAATTGACTGCAGATCAGGAGAAAAAACAGGAAGGCCAGATAAAGCGGTGTATGGATGAAATTACGCGTCTAAGCGATAATTTGAGCGCACCTGGTTTGGCCCCTGTATCGTCTGCTATACCCCCTAGACCTGTAACCACAGCGGCTGCAGAGCGCCAAGCTGTGCGACTCCCGAAACTGGAATTGCGTTCGTTTTCCGGCGATATTTTCGACTGGAAAGAATTTTGGGCTAATTTCGAGCCAGCCATTCACAACAATACCGCATTGTCAAACAGTCAGAAGTTTACTTATCTGAAGTCAGTTCTGAAAGACGCAGCAGCGCGTGTAGTCGAAGGTATTCCAATTATGAATGAGCTATACGGGCAAGCAGTTGATTTGCTAAAGAAGCACTATGGCAGCGATTATGAGCTTGTTTCGGTGCACTATTGTGCTCTTCAACGTTTGCAGTTTGGACCCTACACTGTGGAGGCATTGCAAGTATTCTACTTCTCTTGTGAAAAACATTTTCGAGGCTTAGAACAACTGAACAAGCTGTCTGGACCAGAGTGGATGCTAGCAGATACACTAATTGACAAACTGCCTGGCCGATTGCTTAAAGATCTTTCTCCAAAATTAGCTGTGGCCTCCAATCGGTTGACCTGTCTTCGTGAGTTTCTTTTTGAACAACTGCAGTTGGCCAAACTTATTCAGCAGTTCTCTAATAGTGCTTCAATCGGCTCTCAATGGCAAGTGACCAGAGGTGCAGTTGGTACTTCGACTATGCATGCATTGCTGTCGCGCGCTAGTCAAAAATGTGTCTACTGTTCTGGCGAACACTTTGACAACCAATGTTCGACAGTTGCCACTTCCAAGCAGCGACATGATTTCGCTAAAAGGGCGCGTCTTTGCTTTAAGTGTCTTCGGCCAGACCACGCTATCAAGGAATGTAAGGCGGTTAAGCGCAAGTGTTTCCATTGGCAGGGCACCAATCATCATCGTTTTTTGTGTCAAGTTAAATTCGGCAACAAAGCAGAACAGTTCAGAAGCAGGAGTGGTGCCAACCGTCGGACTGAGCAGCGTACTGTGACAGTGGTAGAAACTAGTAGCGCCGGTGAACCAATCTATTCGGTCTGCTATTCGTTCGCTAGTCAGTGAAGCCGAACCACAAGTTAGTGTAGAAGGCCGCTCGCCTGACGCCACCTTGACGGTTCTAAATAATGATCAGCAAGTTCTCTTGTTAACAGCTGTGACAGAGATCATTAACGAACGTACGGGTCAGTCGACTAAGGCCAGAATTCTACTAGATTCAGGGTCGCAAAAATCGTTCTTACGCAGTTCACTAGCTGATGTTCTTCAGCTGTCTAAACTCGGCAAAGATGAATTTATGGTAGCCGGGTTCGCTCAACTGCCCAGAGCGTACAACTCTGCTAAGGTTCGCTTTTCGATTCTGTTATGTGACCAGTCAACGTTGTCAATCACCGCAACACTGTGTACGCAGATAACTCAACCGTTAGTTCGTACTGCGCTGGAAGCTAGACAATGGCCTAAAATTAGTCAATTTCCATTGGCCGACCCAGAGGTCTTTTCCAGCACAGAAACCATGGTAGACGTGTTGTTGGGCGGTGACCATTTTTTCGAGATCGTCACTATGGAACCCCTCATTCCCATTAGCTCATGGTTGTCGTTAGTCAGCTCTAAATTATGCTACATGCCTACCGGGAAGTTGGAATTGGGATACAGTGGGGTCCGATCTGCGCAGCAGTTGCTAACGTCTGTTTTGTCGAACAAACCGGTTAGTGCTCCTGACGACTTAGAACGGCTTTGGCGTCTCAAAGCAATTGGCATTACTGAGCGAGAGGAACTGCCAGAGGAAGAGCTTGTTCAAACTGAATTCAATCGAACAGTCCAATATTTGACAACTCAGCAACGGTACCAAGTGATGTTTCCGAAAAAATATGATCAGATCGTTGTTCCGGACAACTATTTTGTCACTCTTCACCGTCTTTGTTCGCTTCTCAATCGGCTCCGGTCTAGTCCAAACATATTGATGCAATACGATGCCATTTTTCTAGACTACCTGAAACAGGGTATTATCGAGGAAATCGATAACAGCGCTACACCACTAGTGCGTCAGTTAGGTCTGTATTTGGATGACAATGGACTAATTCGATGTAGAGGACGTCTGGGTAACGCGGACTTGGCGTGGGAAGCAAAAAACCCGTTGCTTTTGCCGAAACAACACCAGCTAACAAAAATGTTAATTGAGACAATGCACAGCCAGTTATTACATGCCGGTCCCGCCCACACACTGGCCCAATTGCGCTACCAATTTTGGATTCCTCAGGGGCACAGAGAAGTTCGCTCTGTCATTCGAAATTGTTCAGTTTGCAGAAGAGTGGGAGGGGGCTGGAAAGGAACCATACGTGGCCGAGGCAAATGAAGTTTTAAAACTGATCTCTTGTTTCTTCGTTAACTTACTGGTTATGTTCTTTTTTTGTCTCTTGCTGGAGTGTCAAGTAGAGCCGAGCTCTCTTGAGATTTTTGTATTTCTGTTCGCAACGTGCATTTGACGCTTTCTTGTCAGGACCACTGTGATCCTATAACAAATTAGCATTGTTGCCAGATTGGCGAGAGTTTTTTCTGATTTAAAGGTGTGTGCTGCGCGTACGGACGGACGGAGGGAGGAGAGAGAGTAAAAATGTGTTGTTCTGGTTGTAGTTGAGTGGCATCAAGAGTGGAGAGAGATCGCTTGGGCCGGTTTCCAACCCGGTCATCTTGTTACTTGTCCAATCCGACGCTAGTGACGCACACCGAATCGAACATTGTTTGTCTGCTATACTATTCTTCGGTACAACACCAATCTGCCAGTACGGGGGTGCGCAGTTCTACGTCATTCTACGGCTTTCTACGGGTTTCTGCGTCACCGATTCCTGGGTATGCCGAAAAATACCTACCCATACTGAACCGATTCCTGAAAATCCCATACCCAAACAACAGTAGACCTCCCAACCAAAAATATGTGGTGACCCGACACCTAAACTAAAGTGCTAAAGCTAGCTAAAGCTAAGCGTTAATACAAGCATGTGACAAAAGAAAACGAGACAACAAAAGTATAAAATACATAAAATACCATGCAGAATAGCATAAATACAACAAGGTGATTTATGGACACAATACGGCCTAGGGTAAAACTACACATTAAAGGTGAACTAAACATCCTACATCATGCTTCTTGTCCTGCGATTAGGGATGGGCTCGAAAATTAATTTTCGTACAAGTACGAAAATTAAAACAAGGATTTTTAAATTTTGTATCGAATACGAATACGAAAATTAGAAAAATATAGAAATGAAAATTAAACGAATACGAAAATTAAATGGAGCCAATACGAAAATTAATTTTCGTTACAAATTTTAATTTATGTTTTACGCATACCTAGCAATAAATCAGCTGAATTATTAGCAATTTAGCGGATTTAAATGAGCAAAAGCATTTTACTGTATGTAATGTCCAAAGCATTTTAGGCTTGAGTACTGTTGATCGGGTATACCCATACCCATACCCGAAACTGGGTATTTTTGAGCAAACCTACCTGAAATTGGGTATACCAATACCCGGGTACTTTTTGAAATACCCATACCCGGGTATACCCGATTTTTTGAAAAATACTGGGTATATGAATGGATATTTTTTAGAAAAAATCGCGCAAACACTCACGTTAGTTTGTGTAAAAACTTTGCAAAAATTCTCTCAAGGAAGTGTTAATGGAAATACCGTTTTTGTCTTGCGTAATACAGCCACTTTACTGTTTCGGAACGGTTAGTTATCCACTTAATTTGTTTCAAGAATTGTAAGAAGAATTTTGGCGTTCATTAAATTGAGTAAACAGAAAAATAATTGGAACATTGAAACATAAGTAAATGATAGTGAGGAACTAAAGGTGATTTGTGCATGTGTTAGCGATTGTGCTAGTTTGTTGGTGCTTTTTGGACCATGGCTTGCTGTTGCCATATTTTTGTGTCTGAAGCATCTGTCATCAAACACGGAACCGTTTAAAGGTAAGGCTCTATTCATTGGTTGGCCTGGGTCAGCGGGCTATGCAATTATGTAGCAACTAGACCTATTTTGTAGTGACTACTAACTACTAACCACTAACTACTAATTTTTGGGCTTTTATGACGTCATCAAGACTACAAATTGACTACAACTACATATTCAGATTTAGTGACTACTAGTGTTTCCGATCAAATTAAAATTAAATAACAAAATTATATTGTTTTGGCCAAAATCACCAAGTAAATAGCAATTTAATAACAAATTAAATTTCTCGCGACGACTGTCAAACAAATTGAAATTGTATTAAATTTCGTAAAATTGGTCTAGAAATTTGATATAAATTTGATATGAATTTGATATAAATTTGCTTGGTTCGGCAGCTTCACTAACCAAAGTCTGGCTTCAAAACAACAAGTTCAGTCCAAAGATGACCTTGTTCATGCCTATAATAAAGATATCAACTTATTTTAAATGCTAATTTCTCGACCATTTGTCGCCATCTGAAGAAAGGTCAACTCAGTTTGGACTGACACGACCCAGGTTCTGAGCTGTTTCCTCAGGAATTGAGTATTGATTTTAGCAAATTTATATTTAATTCATATCAAATAACAAATTTGTATAAAAACAAATTTCAGAATTTGGGTACCAAGCAAATTAATAACAAGTTATTTTCTTCTGAAGGCTGAGCAAGCAATTTAATAGTTATTTAATTTGAAAATAAATTTACTCGGAAACACTAGTGACTACAAATTGACTACAAAAGACCTCTTGAATTTGTGAATTAGTAGTCAGCAATTTCTGGAATTCATTTGGTCATGTCATGCACATTACCGTATAGTGCTGTTTATAGTACCCCCCTATTTATAGTACCCGGGGTACTATAAACGGCACTTAGTGCCATTTATAGTACCCGGGGTACTATAAATGGAGACAGATTTTTATTCTGAAATAAGCTGTTATAAATACAAAACGGGCAAAAAATACAGTATTTTTGGTGGTAAACCTTGTTTGTACGAAGAAAAACAGTAGATAATGCAATCATAGAGGTTCTGGTGTATGTACATAAGCCTTTTTTTACATCAATTCGGTAATTTGGGCAAAGAACATCACATACTATTGTTAGTTTCTTATAGAGCAGACTTCGTAGGTGCCATATATAGTACCCGGGTACTATAAATGGATTCAATTTTATTTTCGCAAAACCCTAAGTGCCATATATAGTACCCGGGTACTATAAACAGCACTATACGGTAGCCATTTAGAAACGGAAATGGTGCAATTTAATCTGTGGGTTTTTGTAAACAGAGCTATTTCACTGGTTTTGACAATCTTTTTGCCATTCAAAAGCAGTTTTCTGTTTAATTTTGAAATATTTATTCAATTTCAACAAAGTTTGTAATAAAGCAACGTACATACATACATACATATTTGTTTGTTTTTGGTAAACAAAATATAGAGCTTAATAGTAGGTAGAATATTAACAAAATACGTCTATTGAAGCTGTAAACAAAAATCCGTGTATTCTGAACCTAATCCTAAATTTTAAATTTCCGTAGACTAAATAGCACGCTTTTTTGGCATCACATCACACCTATCAGAAAATACATGTTATCTTTAAAAATTCACCACTCTGTATTCTTTTTTTTGCTATTTTAGACTTTCAAAGAAACGTTTTACCTTAAAAACCTGAAATTTTGGCCATTTTATTTAAAATTTTGCTGACTACAAATTGACTACTAACTACGACTACATATTCAAAATCGAGATTTTTTAGACTCCTAACTAAGACTACTAATTGTTTTTGGCGATTTTTAGAGACTACTAACTATGACTACTATTTAAAATTTGCAAAAGAAATAGGTCTAGTAGTAACCGAACTACTGGCCACCTTTCGGTTCTCACACCTAGAATCTTCAGGTCATAATTGAGTCTTTGCGGAAGACTCGGTCTGAACTAAGTCTCTTGATCATGCGAGCGTGGTGTGGGCCACAACGCTACTTGTAGTGTGGGCTCAACTTTTGCTTTTAAGGCTCTATTTCCCCATTTTAAACCATTATTTCATAAGATTATAGTGTTTGATTAATGATCTCAATACCCATTATGTTACAGATGTTCTCAGAAACTTTTATAATGGAAGCAAATCGAACAAAAACAAACACGTTCAAATGCACACAAACAGTTATTGTGACTCGTAAAGCTGAACATGAGCAGACATTGCTAGACACCCCTAAATCCGTTCTAACACACCGACTTGATGGTCCAGAGCAGACCGATTTCTTCTTGCTTCCGAAAATTTTGAGCTTCAGCTAGTAGTTCGGTCTCCTCCAGGAACTGACCGCTGATTTTTGGTTCACACTGAAACAGCTAAATACATGGTTTCTTATGTGAAGCGATGCTAGAATCGTACGAATAATACAAAGCGTATGTATGGGAACCAATCCACATCCATATCGAGTAAAAAACCAATAGCCGATATAAAAGGACAGGGAAATTTCAATTTCAAAAGCCGATATCATTTCTCTTTTCCTACTTTTGTGAAAAGATTGTGGTCGTGCAGAAGCATTCTATGTTTAAGTATGTTGTACGCACTATTGCTCATACATAACAGGCCATCGCCGAAGGTGGAGTAGTTTGGAGTTTGAGCGTGGGGGGCCGGGATGCTCTTCTGCTGAGCTCAAACTTCGGGGCTAAAAATCGCTGAAAAATCGGTTAAAGGAGTAAAGCAGGCTAAAAACTCTAGAAACCCTCTAGATAATTTTAAATTTCGGGCTCTAGATGGTTTTAAATGTTAGAAAACACAGAAATCTACCGAAAAAGATGAAAACTTTAAAATATCCATCTAACACATCCTTGGGATGCACCACAGATATATACGTAGTTGAGAAGGTAGTTTTTAGGACGGTTGTATGCATGACATAAAGGGCCGTCAATATAAACTTAGTTATTCTCAGCTTCTATAAACTCACCTGTTTGCAGGTTTAGAAACCCAAAATAGGGTTTAAAAAATCCCCCCCAGAATCCAACTGGGCGGAACTCTCTCCGAAAATCGGGCCTGGCGGAAATCCCCCATTCCCGCCCAACTGCATGTATGGTCTGAAGGTTGGGGAAACCAAATCTGGTGTCAGCACAGAAATTGGCGCATTGACAAAAAAGTCAATTTCCTTCTCTGTCCGTTATGCGGCTGTGCAAAAATGACGTCATCGGTTAGGGGGAGGGTGTTTGCCAAATGATGACAACCGATGACAAGGGGGGAGGGGGGTTCGGCTAATGATGACGTCACTTTTGTCACATGGGGAATTTTGAGAAATTACCCTTCAAAAAGGTATTTGAAAGGCATTCTTAACTTAAAATGAACAGTTTTAGTATGAGGAGGCCTAGTTGGGATTCTGACCAACAAGGGCGAGAAAATTATGAAAAATTTTCTTTCAAAAAAAACGCATCTAAAACACATTCTGGTCATCATTACAGCCCTGCACAGGCCGCCCGGCAGAGAATTTTTGGCTGGGTTGTAGTGATGTAAAATTATGGAATTTGAATTTCAAATCAATTACAATTAAATTATGGAATCAGTTTTTAATTTCAATTAAATTAAATTAAATTAATTGAAATTGTTTTCCATTATTTCAATTCCAATTATATTTTCAATTAAATCATGGAACCGCGCAAAATTTCAATTGTGCATTTTTTCCAATTAATTTTCCAATTTTTTTAAAAATTGTCGTGTTTTTGCTGTTAAAACACAGTGACATACCCAGCACTTCAAAAAATAAAAGGTTGGAGCCACCTGGTTGGGCTGCTGCCCAACCTGGTGAGAAAATTTTAAAAATGTACCTTTTAAAAACACATAATATGGCATTCTGGGAGAAAATTTACAGTTAGTTTATTTCAATACCAGTACACAAACTATCTAAAGGTTTTCAGCATTTTTCAGGACCAACATCGCTTCCTGAACAGGTGTAAACCCACCATAAATCCAAAAATCCCTGTTTTAATTAACTTTTACGAACTATGAAATGAAAAGTAGAGCGTAAAATATTACAAAACAAAGTGAGGTCAGTGTAAAATAGGTGACAAAGCCAAATAGGTTTTTGCTTGAAGTCATTAGCGCCTCTAATGCTTACGCATTTCCTTACATTCACCGCAGAAAATAATTGAAAATATAATTGAAATTCCAGGCGAATTTCAATTCAATTACAATTAAATTATGGCCCAACTTTTGAATTTCAGTTAAATTAAATTAATTGAATTGAAATTAAAAACGGGCCAATTATGCGAATTTCAATTACAATTAAATTAATTTTTACATCACTACTGGGTTGTTCCGGTTGGAGCCTGCCCGGGATTGATTGAGTTATTTTTTAAAATCTAGGTTGTACTTTAGCCAAAACCAGCTTTTCTTTGTTTCTGTTTATGTTTAGGTTCGTTGCGTCATTAGAAATGTTTGTTTTGTATGTACTGCACTGCACGTAGTTCTCGCACAAGTGATTTTTTTGCAAGATTTTTCGGCCATTTCAGCTCTCGGGCCGGGCCGTCCAGCGCAAAATGTCATGCGGGCGGACTCGAAATTTGATATTCCTGGCCAGCCCCGGTAGAAACAAACAATTTTTTCGTTCAGCTCACCTGAATGGAAAATTTTGAAACGCTTTTGTGAGCTCAATTATTGGCCGTTTGTTCTGTAAATTGGTCTAGAGTTTCTCTTTTAGAAATCGTAGTGACTGACAAATTTACAGGAGAAAATGTCAGCTTGTTGGCTCGCAATGGTTGTTCGAAATTTTCCGTTCAGGTGAGCTGAACGGAAAAATCGTTTGTTTCTACATATGGTGCAGGCCGTGAAAAGAGGCACCATGCAAACGGCTCTATTTATAGACACCTTTAGTAAAGAATTTTTTCTTTTCTCTTATTTTAACAGGTTTTTTCTTTCTACCTCCACAAAAAAGGTATACCTACCTACACTACACTTACCTTACTTGGATACCTTACTGTTTTCAATACATGTAGTTCATAACAACTGTGTCGATGGCTTTTTCACTGAATTGTGATAAATTAGTAGAATTTCGAATTTTTTCTTTGATTGTCTTCAAAATAACGAAAAATCTTCTATGAAGAAACTGTTTCTAAATACCGAAAAATCTAGAAGAATAACTACATAGAAGAATGTAAGAGTTATTGTCCCAAAATATGCTCATTTAGTACAGGAATTTTTTCAAATTCGGGGGAGGGTTGGAAAAAACTGACATCATTTTTTCGCTTTTAGAGGGGGGTTTGGAAAATGATGACAACCGATGACAAGGGGGGAGGGGGGTCGAAAAATGGCGAAAAATCGATGACGTCATTTTTTCACGGCCCCTATCTTCTAACCAAGGCAACATATGCAAATTTCTACAACAGTGCAGTAATCTCGTTGATGAGAGGAATAGATCCATGTATACATTTATGGGGTTTCGATTAGGCCCACACAAAGATAACTTTTGGTTATGCCTTTATGAAATCCAGGTGGAGTCACTTACTTTGGGATCGAATTTCCACTGAAAATCTAAGTCGTACGGCAAAATAAATGTCACGAATTCAGCATGTCCGAAATAATATAAAACCGTGAAGCTCAGGTTAGTTAGGTTGTTGTTGTAACTTTTTGTCCTTTCGGACTAGGAGTAGCCAACTGTTATAGAGCAGAAAGAGACACAAGGTCCGGCAGCCTCCTTAACAACAACCCTCCCCTTTTGCTGTCGGTGTGTGCAAGACAGCTAAGGTTTGGTTCCCATTTATCTACTTGCCATTGCTGACTTTCGACGGCCTGGGTTGGGCTTTGTGTCGACTACTTCCCATCGCCTCGACAGGTTTCGAATCCACAAACACACCGCTTCCACGGGTGCCGGGGCCGCCGTGACACACGGGATAGCGTAAACTACCCATGGCCAAGACGCGACAAATGCCCGAAAAGGGTGACGAAAAGCCCCATGTGTACCTTTTTGAAAAATATTTTTGTCTTAACTATGGAGGAGTGAAATGTTGGCTGCCGATCATGTGCAAAAACTCGGTTGTAACTTTAGTAGGGTTGATCGTAGACCTATGTATTAATGGTGGTATTTTTGAGATGTCTGAGGAACGAGGAATCCGAATCTGGTATCAGGCACTGTTGTTTGCGTATACGCAATACGCAAAAATACGCATTTTTATCAGAATGCGTATACGCATACGCATATGCATACGCATTTACATCTGGATACGCAATGCGCATACGCATTTTTGATCGCATTTGAGTATTTTTGCGTATGCGTATTTACTAGAGTGCGAACAATACCTAAAAAACCCAATACCCCAATACCCAATACCAATACCTGAGACCCCCAATACCCCAATACCCAATACCCAATACCCAATACTTGCATAGCTGGACCAAAAGTTGCATTTCAGTGGACAGGTACATTCCAGTTGTGTACACAAGGTTTTTGGCACTGCAACTAAAATTTTTAAGAGGCCTGCTTGGGCCGCTGCCCAAGCAGGGCCAGAAAATTTTGAAAAATTAGCCTTTCAGAAAGTATTTAGAAGCCATTTTGGGCGTAAAATTAGCAGAAATTAACAGTTTTGGTACTTAATATTTTGTAATTCAGTCGTGTTTCTTACTTCCGGCAAATTTTTTTCCTAACTCGGCATTAGAAATGTCACCATTTTTATATTAGATAACTGCAACTGGTGTAGCGCTTAGAAAAGCTTACAGTTTAGGAAATTCTACTAACGTTTAGTTGATTAGGCCGTCCATAAACGACGTCGTTCCAGAGGGGGAGGGGGTCGGCTGAAAGCCTGAAATGCGATGATAGACGACACACCAGGAGGGGAGCGGTTAGCAAAAAACGACGTCGCTTTTTTTGGAATTTTAGCGAACTTTGATTGCATTATTTTCAATTTAAGTACATTCTGTTGAAGGTTTCTACATACCGAAAAGCTTCCCAGAGTGGTTGTAGGGATTCGTTCAATTGATTGCACAGTATGGTAAGCAGAAAACATCACAGTACTGTACTGTATGTACTTCACTTTTATCGGGCGGGGGGTTAACCGAAAACGACGTCGCCTTAGTGGGAGCGGGTCCCCAAGAAACGACGCAAGGCGATTTTGGCGGGAGTGGCTCCGAAAAATCTGGATTTTGGGACAACGTCGTTTATGGACAGTTCCTTAACGCGAAAACAGCTTACTACTAAACCGAGCCATCGATCAACTTTTTCGATTTTTTACATATCAATTTTTCAAGTCAACATCGATTTTTCTCTATTTTTAGCTGTCCCAATTAGTATTGGGTATTGGGGGGTAAAAACCCCAATACCCAATACCCAATACCTGGAAAACACCCCAATACACCCAATACCCAATACCCAATACACTGTACCAGTTCGCACTCTAGTATTTACTATACTTTTAAGAGGCTGGGAGCCTTGAAAATAGCAGTTTTATGTGTTTTTGCAATGTCACTTGTAAAAAAGAAAGCTATTTTATATTTAACTACGAAAAACAGGCTAATAACCCACATATTCAGTGATTTTCTGTCTTTTCTAAAAAAATTGAATATGTAAAGCGCATGTGCGCTTCGGTTGTAATCTCTGAATGTCGTTCTGTCTTTGATCATCTGATGGGATATACAATTTGAACTAGGATTTCCTGTCTCAACGCGGAACATGCTCCTCATGTAGCTACTGTATGCTACGTAAACTACGCCGCTTTACGCAGCGCTCAACGCTGGAGGGAGGGAAAAATAAAGAAAAAACTAAAATATTTTTTATCGGATTCAATCAGAGGAATGAGCTGGTTGAGGGAGGAATCATTGCATTCGCATAATACATACATTGTACAGTCAAAAAAGGCATTTTGTACTTGGAAGGGGCTAAGCTGTCTAACAACTCTTCTTTTTATTATTTTTATTCGTTTCTTCACTTCAGTTGGCGGCAGCAGTGCAGAGTAGGAGAGAGAAAGGAGTGGCTAGTAGGTAATAGAATAGGAGCAGCTAAGCTTCACTGGATTCCTAAGGTAATACGTCGCCTTCCTAAAATACCTATTCTGCTTGTTCTCTTGCATTTTTCATGTTCGCGATCTTCGTCGTTTAATTTTTTTACTCGAAAAAAAAAACAATGGCGGAAAATAGCACGGCTATTCTCAATTTCACGAAGACCGGCCTTGAGCGTCTTTTATAGGGTAGTTCATGTTCTGTTAATTTGAAATGGATTTGGATTCAAACTACCCTCTTTTCAGAGATTACAAGCGTAAGTAGAATACGCTTTATATACTTAATTTTAACATTGGAAACAGTATTTTCAGGCATAAAATTCGACTACGATGCAATATGCAATACACATACGCAAAACGCAAAAATACGCATTTATTTTTTGAATGCGTATACGCATATGCATACGCATTTTTTAACAGAATGTGTATACGCATACGCATACGCATACGGAATTTTTGATATTAAACAACAGTGGTATCAGCCCCCCTATCTTCTAAACCATTTGACTATGATGAGCACTGGTTTGACTACTATTAGAAACTTAGAAACAGAGCCAAATTGACATTTTCAGCGATTTGTCATGTTTCAGTTACCAAACGACAGCCAGAAAAGCCTGTGACTAAATCAATAAATTGTTTATCCTGAAATAAACAGTAGTTAACCGCATACATGGGCTGGGGGTAAGGGGGGGTTTACGTCCTTGGCCGGCCATACCCCATACAAAATTTTCGCTTATTTAAAGCAAAATAGGCGTTTTTGAACGTTTTTGCACCCCCTCCGAGGTCTCCAGACCCCCTCTGGATTTTTCTAGCCAATGTATGGTTAACCGCTAAAAAGTATCACAGAATCGTTCTTTTCTCTTAAAAATTTTCATTGTAAAACAAAAACAATATTGTCGGCAAAATGCGCCGTAAAATAGAATATAACGCCGTTTGTGTGTGAAGCCAAGAAAATATTTGTCGTTTCTCTAACTAAAAGGTGTATTTTACTGTGTCATAATTTTAACCCTGATTTGGTGGGACTGTAGAATTTGTATCAAGCAGAAATTCACTGACTGACCATTCCCTTCATTGTTCCACAATTTTAGAGCAAATTTTGTTTGGTGTTCTACAGTGCTTAAAAAAAGTTGTTTCAAGCTTGTAATATATTTTTGTTGTAAACAGCAAAAAGGATTAAAATATGCTTGAAAAGCCTGCCTCTCATAACAAAGCGTAGTCATTGTCGAACGGTTTGACTATCTGGTCTTCGTTTGAATATGTATTTATGGTAACGAAGGTAGTCAAACTTTGACTTTGACTACCTGTCTGTTTGACTGCGATATCACAAAAGTATTATTAACTATAACTTTGACTTCGACTACATAGTAGTCATAACAACACAAGTTTTTGGACAGACTTTAGAAGGAAATAGCCCAATACCGGTGAAACCTCTGTAAAAGATCGGGAAGATCGACGGAAGATCGACAATCTTTGTGAGATTTGGTCACTCCCAGGGTCGAGAATCGGGGAAGTTATCTCTGTTATGGGAAAAAAGCACGCCTGGCTAAGAGTGGCGCTAAACGAAAGGCAACATTTCCACTGGTAAACAATGAATGTATTAAGCAAAAAAGCAGTACCAACTCCAGAGTTTGAGTGGCAGAAATCACCGCCGGAGTAGCTAACATTTGGCCGAACTATTTTATACATGTCCCTTACTAATCTAATCTACCGCGTGGGGGGGGCGGGGGGTGGAGTTGTAAAGGGCAGAGTCGCGAAATAGGTCAGCGCGGCTTATCTCGAGACGGCTGGGAGAGGTAGTGACGTTGTGACGTCACCACGCCAGCCAGCCGGGCCTTACTACTGGTCTGATCTCAGTCAGGTAGGAGCAGCCCCCCAGACCCCCTGTTACATGTTTCGTATGAACTGAACCTAATACATTTCTGACCTGAGTCCTTTCAGACAAAAATGTACAGACATGTTTAACTTTAAACTGATTTGATTTCATTCAGACCATGCCAGAGCAGTGGAGAAAAATGCATTTCACATTATTATTGTTTACTTGCGCAGCCTTGCTTGTGCTATTATGTTTCGGATTCGTGAAAGAACATGCGAGAAAGGTAACAACTGGATTTCATTGAAATAGACCAACAGTCAGTAGTAGTGATGCAACCGGGATCCCGGTATTTCCCGAAGTACCGGGAATTCCCGGTATTTTCACTCCCGGTTTCCAATCCCGGTTCGTACACCCTTTAATACAGGGAAATACCGGGAATACCGGGTAGTAGATTTTGGTAAATGTATAGTTTCTGGGCGTAAAATCAGGAACCGACCCCAGATTGAAATAAATACTTTTAATAATCATAACTAATTATAAATTAACAAGTTTCATCGATAAATATCAATTATTGATTATTTTTTTGGCAAAATTCCAAAATTTCAAAATCGTCTAAAATGATCATGTTATATATCATTTGAAAGCCCTTCATCCGACGAGTCTAATGATCACTACATCAGCATAGGGCACGCCCCCGGGGGCCTGTTTTGCCAAATATAAAAGTACCCCAAGGGGATGCATCAGTATAGGCACGCTCTAGAGGGCCTGTTTTCCAAATATAAAAATACCCCTAGGGGTATGCATCACTATACTGATGCGTCCCCTAGGGGTACTTTTATGTTTTTAAAACAGGCCCTCCAGAGCGTACCTTATACTGATGCGTCCCCTAGGGGTACTTTTATGTTTTTAAAACAGGGTCTCTGGAGCGTGCCCTATACCGATGCGTCCCCTAGGGGTACTTTTATGTTTTTAAACCAGCCCCTCCGGAGCGTGCCTATGCTGATGCGTCTCTAGGGGTACTTTTATATTTGGCAAAACAGGCCTCCCGGTGCGTGCCCTATGCTGATTTAGTGATCATTAGACTCGTCAGGCGAAGGGCTTTCAAATGATATGTAACATGACCATTTTGGACGATTTTTGAATTTTGCCAAAAAATAATCGATAATCGATATTTATCGATAAAACTTGTTAATTTATAATAAGTTATGATCATTAAAAGTATTAATTTTAATCTGGGGCCGGTTCCTGATTTTACGCCCGGAAACTATACATTTACCTAGGTTTTATAGCAGTATTGACACTTTTTTACAGATACTACGTAGTTCAGTGACATCTACTGTATATCCAACTTTCTTTTTGCCACTACCCAGCGGCACGAAAACTTTGAATAAGTTTTCAAATGACTGCTACTTGCTTAATTTGAGTGGAGCGGATGTTTTTCAGCTTTTCCTTTCGTTTCAAATATTTTATATTGGTTTACTAGGCCGTAAACTTTATCTTCTAAGCTTCCAAGTTTATAAAGGCCTTCAATTGAGCAAAGCCACTCATTGATTGGCTATTCTTACACAACTCTTTTGGTACAATTGACATCGAGCTGCCTGGTGCCTGCCAAACCAACTCACTAAGGGGTCGTGTCAAAATTCGGGGCGAAACTCGTTCCTTTCTCTCCTAATTCTCGCTGTATTCTCACCATCTTCTCTCCAAATTCTGGCGTGTTTCTCGCTATTTTATCGTGTGCTTGGATGGCCAGAACAGCTGGTAGCGAGTTTTTGATTGACGGCTTGGGGTTACTAGCGGCGCTAATCCGACAGCTTATTAGGCAACTAGTTGAGCCGCCGAACAGGCGCACGCGCCCTCTAAAAGGGTAAAGATGCCGCAGCACTTCTGTTGGCCTGGCCAGATGCAACACAGCTCAATAAGAAAACTCGCTGGTTTTACTGCTTTGTATGGCCGTGGCCGGTCAGATGGCGAACGCCGACTGGCTGAATCCGTCCGGTAGTACCCCAGAAAAGTTGCTTGAATATGTAGTGCCACCACCTATTTATTCATCGCCAAGGACTCTTCTTACGTCACCCAGCGTTAAACGTTCCCCTCTGGGGGCCTTGCGTCCATCGAACGGCGTAATCATGATTGGTTTTAAGCGGCTCTGTGGAGTCGCGGATAACAGAGCTCTCAGGGACCCAGTGTTCTTCAGGCTCACCGGTGAACTGAACCAAAACTTCACGGCGCACCATTATGATGGTCGAAACGGCACATAAATCGGACCGCGCGCAAATGAATGAGTGTTTTCAGACATTTGTACGATAGCGTTATCTTAATCCTCTGTGTGTAAATGTATGTCAAGCGCTTGATTGTTTGCATAGCGCACTCTGATGGGTCCAATTGGCCAGAGTCATATGCGCGGGTCCTAATTGCCTAATCCCCTCTTTGGTGACATAACGCGTCAGAGCCTTCTGGCGCATCTGTCACACATGACTGACAGTAGAGCCGAAAAAACGGCGAGTTTCGCTACGAGAAAACAGCGAGAAAGCAGCGAGAAATTGCGAGATAATGACCAGAATATAGCGAGTTTCGCAGTGAATTTTGACACGATCCCTAACTCATTCAACATAAATCTGATCTCACAGTGTCCTGTAGTTTAGCCCGTTATTAGAGAAAATCCTTGAAAAAACGGACTAGAAATACTATCAATAGCTAAACCGGATGTTGAAACCATTTATGTTTTATCATGCTGCATCTGTTTTGATCGATTTCCCGATTTCCCGGTATTTCCCGGTTCTTCCTGGTGTTTTCATTTCCCAGTAATCCCGGTTTTCCCGAATCCCGAATCGGTATTCCGCTCCCGGTTGCATCACTAGTCAGTAGTAATGCAGAGACCATTGATATATGGCAGGGAGTGATGTGAGGTGTTGTTTTTCTGGTGTTTTTCCCTTTTTTTTGGAAAAAAAAAGAATCGTGGAAAAAACTCAAGCTAAAAATAGCTAATTCATGTCATTTTTCTATTAAAAATTGACTTTTGAGATGTATAATAGGCCAAACTGACTCAAAACTGTTAGAAAAACAACAGAAAAGACCAAATTTGGCATGATAAAACAAAAATGCAATCTGCTGTAAGAAAATTTTGCATTTAGCGTTTATTCATTCTGTAACATCCCCAGCTCGAATGGACTGCGATTGCCATTGGGATGGATGGATGCAAGTTTCGCAAAGAGTTACATCGGATCGGATCGGGATGGACTGTTGTTTTGTCTGTGATGTTGGTTTACCGTTGCCTAGACCGGCGCCAGCCAATAGCCGCACATTACGGCTAAAACCCAATCAATAGAAGGGTGAGCGAGCGAGCGAACTGAGCAGTGTGCTCGGTGGCGAGATCTTCAAGTTTTAATGTGCAGTGTGTATTAACCATTTTTGGTCCTGTTGCTCTAATATTAATGATTTTGGATTAAAACTGTGATCTTGGTTGGCTTCAGGATGTGAGGTGTGTTTTTTTCGGTGTTTTTTTTCCAGAAAAAGACCGGTTTTTTCGTGAGGGTCGGAAAAAAACATAAATCGCGGAAAAAAACACAAGCTAAAAATAGCTAACTTATGTCATTTTTCAGTTAAAAAATGGACTTTTGAGATGTATAATAGGCTAGACTGGCTCAAAACTGTTAAAAAAACAACAGAAAATGCCAAATTTGGTAATTTAAAACAAAAAGGCAAACTGTTGTAAGAAAATTTGCATATAGCCTTTATTGATGGAGCCTGTCAGGCACTGTTTCATGCCTGTTTCGTCATTTATATCCATGTAAGAAAATCTGCAGAAAACTCTAGTTCAGAGCTGGTTCAGAGCTTGATTTGTTTGACTCAAAAGCAGCAGAAAACGCTGGTTCAGACCGTGATGTGACTCAAAAGCAGCAGAAAACGCTGGTTCAGAGCTTGATTTGACTTAAAAGCAGCAGAAAACGCTGGTTCAGACCGTGATGTGACTGAAAAGCAGCAGAAAACGCTGGTTCAGACCGTGATGTGACTGAAAAGCTGCAGAAAACGCTGGTTCAGACCGTGATGTGACTTAAAAGCAGCAGAAAACGCTGGTTCAGACCGTGATTTGACTTAAAAGCAGCAGAAAACGCTGGTTCAGACCGTGATTTGACTTAAAAGCAGCAGAAAACGCTGGTTCAGACCGTGATTTGACTTAAAAGCAGCAGAAAACGCTGGTTCAGACCGTGATGTGACTGAAAAGCAGCAGAAAACGCTGGTTCAGACCGTGATGTGACTGAAAAGCAGCAGAAAACGCTGGTTCAGACCGTGATGTGACTGAAAAGCAGCAGAAAACGCTGGCTCAGACCGTGATTTGACTTAAAAGCAGCAGAAAACGCTGGTTCAGACCGTGATTTGACTTAAAAGCAGCAGAAAACGCTGGTTCAGACCGTGATGTGACTGAAAAGCAGCAGAAAACGCTGGTTCAGACCGTGATTTGACTTAAAAGCAGCAGAAAACGCTGGCTCAGACCGTGATGTGACTGAAAAGCAGCAGAAAACGCTGGTTCAGACCGTGATTTGACTTAAAAGCAGCAGAAAACGCTGGCTCAGACCGTGATGTGACTGAAAAGCAGCAGAAAACGCTGGTTCAGAGCTTGATTTGACTTAAAAGCAGCAGAAAACGCTGGTTCAGACCGTGATGTGACTGAAAAGCTGCAGAAAACGCTGGTTCAGACCGTGATGTGACTGAAAAGCTGCAGAAAACGCTGGTTCAGACCGTGATGTGACTGAAAAGCAGCAGAAAACGCTGGTTCAGACCGTGATGTGACTGAAAAGCTGCAGAAAACGCTGGTTCAGAGCTTGATTTGACTTAAAAGCAGCAGAAAACGCTGGTTCAGACCGTGATGTGACTGAAAAGCTGCAGAAAACGCTGGTTCAGACCGTGATGTGACTTAAAAGCAGCAGAAAACGCTGGTTCAGACCGTGATGTGACTGAAAAGCTGCAGAAAACGCTGGTTCAGACCGTGATGTGACTGAAAAGCTGCAGAAAACGCTGGTTCAGACCGTGATTTGACTGAAAAGCTGCAGAAAACGCTGGTTCAGAGCTTGATTTGACTGAAAAGCAGCAGAAAACGCTGGTTCAGACCGTGATTTGACTGAAAAACTGCAGAAAACGCTGGTTCAGAGCTTGATTTGACTTAAAAGCAGCAGAAAACGCTGGTTCAGACCGTGATGTGACTGAAAAGCAGCAGAAAACGCTGGTTCAGACCGTGATTTGACTCAAAATCTGCAGAAAAGGCTGGTTCATATCATGATTTGACTCAAAACTGCAGAAAACGCTGGTTCATACCATGATTTGACTCAAAATCTGCAAAAAAGGCTGGTTCATATCATGATTTAACTCAAAACTGCAGAAAGCGCTGGTTCATACCATGATTTGACTCAAAACTGCCGAAAACGCTGGTTCATACCATGATTTGACTCAAAACCGCAGAAAACGCTGGTTCTCTAAATCTGCAGAGAACGCTATTTACTCTCTGGTTCAGACCTTCACTTGACCCAAAAGTGTACATTAGAAAACGCTGCTGACTGGCAAATGGGCGGCCGCAAATTTTCAAAAAATCAAGCGGGCTGGGCCAAGCAAGGTGTAGCCAATGGTGAAACGGAAGCATTGACTCCTGCCGCCGGTCCTGTCTCACTCAGCAAAGCTGTACAGTACAGCTCCAGTGTCACAAGGCCAGTGAAGACCTTCTATCATTGGAGAATAACTACAGGGTGTCCCAAAAAAAATGACAACATTTCTTTTTGCTGCCATTTTCGCAAATTTTGACCAAATTGTCTAAAATTTGAAACATAACTGCCAAAAAAGTGGGAATTTTATGTGTTAAAATTTGGTGCATCAGGATTGACCCAGTCCTGAGAAATTCAACAATATATAAAATTTAGAAATTTCAATTATTGTAAATGTAGAAACAGCATAAAAATGGAAACTTTTCTTTTTGCAGTATCTTCTTTAATTTTGGTCGGAATTGGATGAAATTTTGAATATTTGCGCAGAATAACGGGTTGATTTGTAGATCAAAAGTTGGCACATGAACCCAGCCCAGCTCTTGACATAAAAAATCCGGATCACAATACAACGACAACACTGATTTTCGCGCCCCTTAGCTGTAATCAAGCTCCTGTAAGCGTAATTCAGTCTGTCACCCCAAAAATGCTAAGAAATATTTATGATGCTTATGGGAAACGGTTGCAGCAGTGTATTAACTCAAACGGAGATCATCTGGATGGTGTTCTTATTCCTTAGTTCTCAGAGTTTGCACGTTCTTCATTTTGCTGCAGTAAAAACGCTGATTTTCTTTCGTTTCCAAGCACTAGCGATATGGACTGATTATTGCCAGAACATTTGACTTACAAAATATCTGCGCACATATTCAAAATTTCATCCAATTCCGACAAAAATTAAAGAAGATTCAGCAAAAAGAAAAGCTTCCGTTTTTGATACTGTTTCTACATTTAATCGAAATTTCTCAATTTTATATATTGTTGAATTTCTCAGGATTGGGTCAATCCTGATGCACCAAACTTTAACACATAAAATTCCCACTTTTTTGGCACTTATGTTTCAAATTTCAGACAATTTGGTCAAAATTTGCGAAAATGGCAGCAAAAAGAAATGTTGTCATTTTTTTGGGACACCCTGTAGTATGCATGTTGTGATTTGTATACTGTATTGTGTCAGGCTTTATACTCTTCCTGCCATCTGAAAGTACAGTATGTTAAGTGTTTCAATGTGACGGTATTGTAAGTCAGTTCTGTTTGCTTTCGATCCTCAGGTCGATGAACGTTTTTTTATTTGTTTAATCGGTTTTGTGTTTATTATACTATGCATGCATATGTTTTAGTGTACATTTATAATGTGTAGAACAGAATATTGCCTTCACTAAAAGGAAGCAGTGCGTTTAGATCTGCTTTGTTACCTTTGGGCCGGCTTAAAATTTCATAATTTAAAATAGCCCCAAAATGAGCACTACAGTATGTAATAGAACACCTTTTTTGATATGCTGCTTGTTTTCAGGTAGGTTCAGGTTCAGGTTCAGGTTCACAATTTTCAGGTTAATACCCAGGTTTCAGGTTCAGGTTCAGGTATACCTACCAACTGTACTTACCGGTACAGTGGGCAGGTGTTGAGAAAGTACCTAATATCACGTATTAGGTACAGGTATTTAAAAAATACCCAATCAGATATCAGGTATAGGTAGGTATTCACAAAAATACAGGTATCAGGTATTTTGTAAAAAAAGTCAAAATCTAGATTTTAACCGAAAAATCGCTCAAAATGCCAATTCAGGTTCGAAGGGCGGCTAAAATCAGTTTAGTTACAGTCGTTTTAGGATTTTTTTCGTAATGATTACACCATAAAATGCTAAAAACATGCTCTTAAAATCATCCAAGCAGAGGTGCGGAGTCGCTTTGCACACCCATCTCTGGTATTGTTAATCATCGTCAGTACTCAGAGGAAATCTTGTAATCCGTTTTTACCAGTAGGTCCCTTGTCTTCGCCTCTAGTCCGTGGCTTGCCCTGGATTTTGCAAAGGAGGTGAAAGCTATTTTGAGATCTCTGGTTTGGCTAGGGTCTGGCAGAAGCGAGAAAATTTTGAAAATAAACATACCAAAACTTTTAAAAAGCATTATTAGTATAAAACTAGCAGAAAGAAATTAGCAATTTTTGAGCTCTGAAAAGGCCGGGTTGGGCCACGGCCAACCAGGGCGAGAAAATTTTTGAAAGATTGGCCTTCCAACACGCTCTTTTAGTGAACAAATCGGTCTTTAACTGCCATTTGGTGCCTTCCGTTTGTACCTGATACCTGTACCTGTTTCAGGCAAAAAATACCCAAAATCAGGTAGGTGCAGTTCAAAAATACCTGATCAGGTATCAGATAGGTATCAGGTGGGTATTGCAAATCTACCTGATAATCAGGTACCGGAGTTTTCCACTTACAAGACCTGGTCTTATAACTGGAAAATGCCCACACTTAGGGTAACTTTTTGGCGCCCTTTTGAAGACCATGGTCTTATAACTGGAAAATGTTATTTTACTGCAAAAATGGATTTTTGGACAATAGTTGAATTTGTTTTTCACCTAGATGGCTGTTCCAGACATGCCTGACCAGTTTACGCTTGGCTTGTAAAACTTTACTTGAAATTACAAGAAGAAAAGTTGTGTTGAAGCATAGCAGGTACGGTATAGCGTTCAAAACAAAAATCAGAATCATGCTTTATCTATATTATGTACTTTTACCCTTGTTTTCTCACAATGAACAGCTTTTGTTCACTTTAAAAACAGTTAATTGTGTGCTAAAATCGGTCAATTAAACTACGACCATGGTCTTTTAACTGGAAACAAAAACCTATTTAAAGACCATGGTCTTCTAACTATGGTGGTCTTATAAGCGGAAATCTCCGGTACAGGTACAGGTATACCTGATCCACAGTACTTACCGGGTTTTCTTTGAAAAACCCAGTACTTACTCGTACTTACTGAATTTAAAAATATCTGGATTTACTTACTGAATACTATTGTGGGCAGGTATTGGAAAAGTACCTAATATCAGGTATCAGGTACAGGTATTTCAAAAATACCCTATCAGGTATCAGGTATAGGTAGGGATGGGCACGAAAATTAAATCCGTTTGAATTTCGTATTCGTTAAATCAATATTTGCCTATTTTAATTTTCGTATTCGTTAGTCGATACCAGGGGGGGGGGTCGCACGACGGACTTTTCCAAAATATGATGGGCGCCACTTCGTTAGGCGCTTTTAACTTCTGAAGGAAAAGAGGCACAGAAATGGGCCTCCAACCATTCGACGTAGTTTATGGCGAGCTTTCAAACAGACTAACCCGCGCCTTTCTATGTCTACTGGTTGGCGCGAAATTCAAATTTTCCTGACTAGCAAAAGTAGTGCCGATGCAACACCTGACAAACGTGCGCACCGTTCTGGCGCCCTTCAAGCTAGAGGGCCGGCTAATGGCGCATTGCGCAGATAATTGCGTGGGCAATCCAGCCGTGCAAGCCGCATTGTTCTGAGGGCTCATACGCCAGAACGGCGACCATTCAAAAATTGGGTCGAAAATGGTGCATTTTCTGACTGATTTTTTGACAGGTTTTGACGCCTGTCGCCAATATACTTGCTCTAAACGCGGCGGCTCACCCGCCAAACGATAGCTAACAATCTCAGGATTCCGAAACTGTACTCACATTTCCGTTTCGTACCTGTTTTACGCCTCTTTTAGCCCAGCAACTGTGCATTGGTCAGCAACCCTAAATTTTAGCTCCAGAAAAACATGCAAATTTCGGAGAACTGAGGAGGAAATTTCAACATGTCTTGAATACGATTTGTAGAGCGGACTGAGAGCTTTCGATCGCTATAGAGCATGGCCTCCCAGCATAAAATTTTCTTCTGAGGTCTTTTGCATTTTTGCATTTTGTCCTGTTTTTATCATCGATTTTACTAGGTTTTCGGCACATAACTCTTTTGTATGAGCACGTAGGGCAATGGGTGTGCCATCAAACGATGGCCCACATCCGTGCGCATTCTGTGGTGTGCAATACGACAGGCTGCGCTCACTGTGTGGGGTGCGCCTGACCGAAATGTTCCGCCGGTCAGGATTTTTCGACTACTTCTTGGCAGTTTTTCTGGTAAGCTGAACTAATAATTGAATACTGCGCGTCGATTTACCCATAGAATGATTGATTCAATGCTAAGGATACCGAAAATGTGATTATCGTTCCGTCTTGTAGCTGTTTCACGCACTTTTCCCCCGATATGCTGCCCTGGTCTCAAAATAGTCACCGCGACCACTGGGGAAATGCGCGAATTTTGGAGAACTGAGGAGGAAATTTCAAAATGTCTTGAATACGATTTGTAGAGCGGACTGAGAGCTTTCGATCGCTATAGAGCATGGCCTCCCAGCATAAAATTTTCTTCTGAGGTCTTTTGCATTTTTGCATTTTGTCCGTTTTTATCATCGATTTTTCTAGGTTTTCGGCGCATATATCTTTTGTATGAGCACGTAGGGCAATGGGTGTGCCACCAAACGATGGCCCACATCCGTGCGCATTCGGCGGTGTGCAACACGACAGGCTGCGATCACTGGGTGGGGTGCGCCTGACCGAAATGTTCCACCGGTCTGGGTTTTTTGACTCTTCTTGGCAGTTTTTCTGGTAAGCTGAACTAATAATTGAACACTGCGCGCCGATTTACCCATAGAATGATAGATTGGAAGCTAAGGATTCCGAAAATGTGATTATCGTTCCGTTTCGTAGCTGTTTCACTCACTTTTTCCCCCGATATGCTGCCCTCATCTCAAAATAGTCACCGTGAACACTGCGGAAATGCGCGAATTTTGGAGAACTGAATAGAAAATTTGAAAATGTGGCCAATAGGAAGTGTAATCATTGCAGAATCCTTCTGATTGGTGGGTAATTTTGAAATATCATCCGCCTGTTGCTTCAGAAACAGAACAGTCCATAATATGCATATTTCAGTCGAAAGCTGGTGGCAGCTAGTAGGTAGAATTGGAGCCAACTGGATTGCCATTGCCACACCCATTGCCCTATGTGCTCATACAAAAGAGTTATGTGCCAAAAACCCGGTAAAATCGATGATAAAACCAGACAAAATGCAAAAATGCAAAAGACCTCAGAAGAAAATTTTATGCTGGGAGGCCATGCTCTATAGCGATCGAAAGCCCTCAGTCCACTCTACAAATCGTATTCAAGACATATTGAAATTTCATCGTCAGTTCTCCGAAATTCGCGAATTTTCGCAGTGTTCACAGTGACCATTTTGAGACCAGGGCAGCATATCGGGTAAAAGTGCGTGAAACAGCTACGAAACGGAACAATAGTCACATTTTCGGAATCCTTAGCATGCAACCAATCATTCTATAGATAAATCGACATGCAGTGTTCAATTATTAGTTCAGCTTACCAGAAAAACTGCCAAGAAGTAGTCGAATAATCCATATGGGCGGAACATTTCGGTCAGGCGCACCCCACACAGTGAGCGCAGCCTGTCGTATTGCACACCACAGAATGCGCACGGATGTGGGCCATCGTTTGATGGCACACCCATTGCCCTACGTGCTCATACAAAAGAGTTATGTGCCGAAAATCCAGTAAAATCGATAATAAAAACCGGACAAAATGCAAAAATGCAAAAGACCTCAGAAGAAAATGTTGGGCTGGGAGGTTATGCACTATACCGATCGAAAGCTCTCAGTCCGCTCTGCAAATCGTGTTCAAGACATGTTGAAATTTCCTCCTCAGTTCTCCAAAATTCGCGCATTTCCCCAGTGGTCACTGTGACTATTTTGAGACCGGGGCAGCATGTTGGGGGAAAAGTGCGTGAAACAGCTACGAAACGGAACGATAATCACATTTAAGGGAATCCTTAGCTTCCAATCTATCATTCTATAGGTAAATCGGCGCGCAGTGCTCAATTATTAGTTCAGCTTCCAAGAAAAACTGCCAAGAAGAGTCGAAAAACCCAGACCGGTGGAACATTTCGGTCAGGCGCACCCCATCCAGTGATGGCACCCTGTCGTGTTGCACACCGCCGAATGCGCACGTATGTGGGCCATCGTTTGGTGGCACACCCATTGCCCTACATGCTCATACAAAAGAGTTATGTGCCGAAAACCCAGTAAAATCGATGATAAAAACCGGACAAAATGCAAAAATGCAAAAGACCTCAGAAGAAAATTTTATCCTGGGAGGTCATGCACTATACCGATCGAAAGCTCTCAGTCCTCTCTACAAATCGTATTCAAGACATGTTGAAATTTCCTCCTCAGTTCTCCAAAATTTGCATGTTTTTCTGGAGCTAAAATTTAGTGTTGCTGACCAATGCACAGTTCCTGGGCAAAAAGAGGCATAAAACAGGTACGAAACGGAAATGTGAGTACAGTTTCGGAATCCTGAGATTGTTGGCTATCGTTTGGTGGGTGAGCCGCCGCGTTTAGAGCAAGTATATTGGCGACAGGCGTCAAAACCTGTCGAAAAATCAGTCAGAAAATGCACCATTTTCGACCCAATCTTTGAATGGTCGCCGTTCGGGCGTATGAGCCCGCAGAACAATGCGGCTTACACGGCTGGATTGCCCATGCAATTATCTGCGCAATGCGCCATTAGCTGGCCCTCTAGCTTGAAGGGCGCCAGAACGGTGCGCACGTTTGTTAGGTGTTGCATCGGCACTACTTTTGCTAGTCAGAAAAATTTGAATTTCGCGCCAACCAGTAGACATAGAAAGGCGCGGGTTGGTCTGTTTGAAAGCTCGCCGTAAACTACGTCGAATGGTTGGAGGCCCATTTCTGTGCCTCTTTTCCTTCAGAAGTTATAAGCGCCTAACGAAGTGGCGCCCATCATATTTTGGAAAAGGCCGTCGTGCGACCCCCCCCCCTGGTCGATACGAAAATCAAAATGCCTAATTCATATTCGTACGAGTACGAAAATTAATTTTCGTTACGACGATACGAGTTCATTTTTATTCCACAAAAATTAATTTTCGTATTTTCACGGTAGGTTTTAGACTGCAATTTTAGGCCCAGTTTAGGCCTTTCAGCATTAAAATAAGCTTTAAATATCAGTTCTGAGTGCATAAATTCTGCAGAGCACGATTTCTCGCTAACGTTAACGTGTTTTCATTACTGTAAAGCAATGCTTCTACTTGCTTATATTGCACATACCTTCACTGTATGTAGTATGTATGCGCTTTGAGCCAGGAGATTGTCCGTAAGTGGACAGTCAACCGTTGTGTGTGTAAAATACTGACTAAAATACTATGTACGATTGTACTAAACAGTGCCAGTACTTTCACCAAGATTAACAAATTCCTTGGGTTACTAAGCTAAAAACGCTCTCTATAATACTTGTTCAACAACCCCAAAAATGCTTTTGACATTGCATTGGTACAGTAAAAATGCCTTTGTATGTTTAGAATCCGTTAAATTGCTAATAATTCAGCTGATTTATTGCTAGCTATACCTGAAACGTAAATTAAAATTCGTAACGAAAATTAATTTTCGTATTAGCTGTATTTAAGTTTCGTATTCGTTTAATTTTCGTTTCTATATTTCTCTAATTTTCGTATTCGTATTCGATACGAAATTTAAAAATCCTCTATTTAATTTTCGTACTAGTACGAAAATTAATTTTCGTGCCCATCCCTAGGTATAGGTAGGTATTCACAAAAATACAGGTATCAGGTATTAGATATCAGGTATTTGCCCCTAAAAGTTAAAATCCGGATTTTAGCCGAAAAATCGCCCAAACTACCAATTTAAGCTCAAAAGTCAGCTAAAATCAGATTAGTTCAGTCATTTTATGATTTTTTCGTTATGGAACTGCACAAAGTGCTAAAAACTCACTCTCAAAATATCACAGGGGTGTGGAATCGCTTTGGACATCCGGCCCAAGCAGGGCGAGAAAATTTTGTTGGCCTTCCTACTCGCTTTTTTAATGAACGAATCGGTCCTAAACTACCATTTGTTGCATATATGTAACAGGGGGTCGGGGGTGTCTGCCCCCACCCGACTTAGGTAAAATCACTCTTTTTCACTCAATTCTCAACGAATTTGAACCAAATTTGGAGGGTAGGTGCCCAATTAGTCCGGCTACCTGTGTTATGTTTCGGTGTGAGAACTCAATTTTGGCGGGAAATTTAAACGAAAATACGAAAATCATATGGTCTCATGAAAACGGCTCTTACTCAATAAACACGAAAGCTATTCTGGTGAAATCACCGCCGCTGATAGATCCAATATAGTGCAGTTTTATGCAGAAGTTTCAAAACCGTCAGTGTTTTCCAGCAGGACAACGCTCCTGCACACACGGCTAGGATCTGCCAGCGACAATGGAGCTTTTTTCAGAAGTCTTGAAAATGGAAACAGTGAAGTTTTTGGAACTTCTGCATACAATTGCACTATAATGGTTCTATAAGCGGCTATGATTTCACGGGCGTAGCTTTTGTATTTCTTGAGTAAGAACCTTTTTTATGAGTGTCACAGTGGCGGCAGAGTGGTGGGTTTTAACATTTATATAGCAAGTGTACAGTATATGGGCACAACGGGCAGGCAAGACTGACAATCAGAGGCGCCTATCTGAGCCGGTCCAGTCCAGTACGTGTGACCCTAACGCAGGTCAGTAATACAAATTAGAATACAGCATGCACTCACTGGTCAAACACGTATGTACCCAATCACACAATCACTCACACATGACACCACCCCCTCTTTGAAAAGAGGCGGTGCCGGACCGGCAGAATGAAGTGAAGAATGGCAGAATAAACCAGAGCTGTTTGTTTTCCGGAAAAAAACTCAAGCCGGTTTTTTTCCGGTTTTTTTCCTGTTTTTTTCCGGTTTTTTTCCAAAAGTTATTTTCCGAGATGACAGAAAATAAATTTTAACAATCGCTTTTTATTGCAGAATTCAACGAAATAACGAAGTCTTATTACAAAATGCACTAATTTCATGTTTTAGAGTAGTAATTTGATTTTAAAACACCAAAAATACAATAATAAAAGTTGCCTGAAAATGGTAGCAATATTTTTTGCGAAAAACAGCTAAGTTATGCCATGGACATGCTTGTAAGGCTTCTATTAACGTAAATTCAAAGCATTGGAAGCGAATTTAACCAGTTATTGTGCCTATTTCCTTTAAAAACTTACTTGAGTTTTTTTCCGCATTTTAGTTTTTTTCCGAGCCCCTAGGAAAAAAACCGGTTTTTTTCCGGAAAAAAACGAAAAAAACCGAGGAAAAAAACCGACCCAACAGCCCTGGAATAAACTATAGACACACACAACATATCACAGATCATGTAGTTATGGATACATGTCTTCTACCGGTTTTCTGCTGTGGTGAACAGGATGGTTGATAGAGTTCTTTGAGACATCGACAGGTGCCATGGGTATTGTGGCAATCTAGCACGGTGCGCTCAGAAGCGGAAGCTTGTCAACTGTCTCTCACTTGTGTAGCTGTGGGAATGTCTGTGCAGCTGGATGGAAGCAGAATGGATGCCATAAGGCACTTGCACACTGTGTTGTTGTTCTCATAGCTGCGCGAATTGCGGTACCCAAGGTCTGTGATGATGACAAGGGGAGTGCAATGGCTTTGGCCCTGTGGCTCAGACATCCTGAGCAGCTTCACTTGTCCAGTCGATCCACAGACACGCTGGACTGACTTCTGCACCTTCCGGCATGAAGTGTTTGCCAGTTGGGTTGAATGACATCGGCAGTGACACCATGACTTCTGCCACTGCAAGTGTAGCCATACACTGAAGCGAGCAGGTAGCTTGGCATAGTGCCAGCACTCCATTGCTTGGCTTAACGTTAGCGGATTGCTAAGTAGAAACACAGCTTGTTGAGCCAGATTGCAATGATGATTGATCATGCTTGGGAGGTTGCTGTTCTGAACCTTGTGCTTCTGACTCACAGCACTGGTGTTCACATTGCCACTGAATCTTCCACCGCTGGCCGGCTGCTTCAGCTGTCCCTGGCGGTTGGTGCGTGAGCAGTCAAATTTGCAGAATGGACAGGTAGTGGGTGCGGTCCTCAAGTCAAGAAAAGGTGACTGAATGGGCGGCTCTAATCCTGATGTGTCTTCCTGACTATCCACAGTCAGGTGATGCTCTGTAGTGCTTGTTCCTTTGGCTGGACTAAGACCCTCAGCAGGAGTGTACATGCTCTGAGCATCTCTTGTGAAAACGGACCCAACTGCCTTGCTTGATGCCTCTGCATGGCAGGCATTGTTGTGGGCAGGACACATATCTTTGCTTCTGCGTTTCACCTGGCCCCAAATTCCGCGCTTCTCGCCTTGTTTGGCTGTAGACTGCTGCTGGTAGAAGCATGGTTGAACTGATCCCCACTGCTTCTGCTGAACCATCAGCAGGATTGGTGGTGTCTTGTTTGCACTGACTTGCTTTGGCACTACACATGGCTTCCCTTGCTTAGTGCCCTCATTGCATACAGTGCAGAGCCAATGAAGCTGTGATGTCCACATGGGCAGGGGTATCCACTTTGACACACCTGTTGAACTGTTGCACAGTGCAGTGTTCCAGATAGTGTGGTTTCCCAGCTTCCAATTGTTGGGTGATGACAACTGGACATCAACAATGACACTACTGACAGGTGACAAGGAGTCTTGGAGCGACTTGAACACAGCAGTCTGCACATCCCAGTGTTGGCTCGTCAGCTTGGCTGTGCTGGTTACAGCCCTCAAACTGCTCAATGTCGATCTGCTCCATTGTTGTAATGGTGACTCAGTCCTTCCACTGAACCGAGTGATGATAACGAGAAGAGGTGGTGACTCAGTCCTTCCATCAGACCGAGTGATGACAGTGTGAAGCCTGTTGAGAAACTACAGTGTTACATGCATGGGAATCCTCGATTCCCGGCTCCAGCCAGCTCAGGCATGTGGCACATTTTCTTCTCCTGTGCAACAAGGTTGACTGCTTGAAGCTGCAGCTAACTTGGAGTCCATTCCAAGTCGAGTGTGGCTGTGACGAAGCTGAGCTTCTGCTGGTGGAGAATTCCTCTTGGCTGTCACTCACCATCTGACCATTCCTCATTGGTGGTTTGTGCAGAACACTAGACCTGGTCTGATGGGACTGCAGACCAATGTCACTGCAGCTGATTGTAGCCCTGGGCTGGGCTGTTTGCTTGCACTACACTTGGCCAGCTTGTTGCGTCGATCACCCAGATAATCTGCAGGCACGAGCTGCTCATCAATGCCCTGTATCAGTAGAGCATACACACACACGGCACTCACTGAACTTGCAGGTGATCGCAAACACATGTTCTGGTTTTGGTGCAGGTTTGACATGTACTTCTGCACCACAACTGACGCTTTGTTTGGTACAGGCTCACTTGTTGGCGGCGTTTGACTAGCCACGCCTGTCCTAGCACACCCTTGCAGCACAACTGACTGGAGTTTTGTGGAACCTGACTGTCCAGCTACCAGTTGTCTGCTGACACCTTCTGGACTGGTCACAGCCTGGTGCACGATGCGGTGGCTGGTGTACATGCTAGGCACACATGCAATACAGTACAACTCAACACAGAGCAAATCACATGTATTATCACAGTTGCCGGCTTCTGTTTGGCCCCTTGTGCGCATGGGCTGCCCATAGCTCTGGTGAGGCTTGACTGCTGGCCATGAGAACTGCACCCATCTCATGCCTGGCTGACGTTGCGGTCGGTGGCAGGTTGTTGTTGTGGTACAAGTCGTGCCTACAGCACTATCTGTGACCACAGTCCCATTGACGCTTGGTGGACTGTTCGACTAGCTGACCTGATCAAAACTGCCACTGACATGGTAGCTGACTCAGCCCTGTGTGCGTAGGGCCGCTGGCTGGCAAGTGCTAGCATTGTAGGAACGTCTTCACAGTCTGCGAGTTGGTTGCACATACTGTAGTGGACACACCCCATAGGCTGACAGTAGTTCAAGCAGTAGTGGCAGGCTTGGGTGGGACACGGCGACAGAGAAAGGGTTGGTGTTCGGAGTCTTTGCCGCGACCGCTGGCCACCCCACAGCTAGTGCCGAAGCTCCTTTGACACCCAATTGGAGCCCGCCAGGATCACGGTTAGGACAGCCCCCCCCCAGCCTCCCATACCCCAGACCCTGATGAATCTTCTGGAAAAGCGTAGGGTTGTAGGACGCCGCCACCCAGCCGCTATGGACACGACACTAGGCGCTACAAGCCTGCCCAGTTGCAAAACAGATGTACAGTACTTACGCACAGGTGGGTGTTGACACAGAAGCCTGGTGTCCAATGATGACCAAGTGGAGTTGCAGACACATTGAAGCACATTGCAGAACAACAGCTGACCAGTACAGTAGGTGCAACAGGGGAATGCCTGCTTGTTGGCATCATGGGTGCAGTAGCTAGCAGAGCGACCATTTGGCAGTTGCGGCAGCGAAGTGAAGCCCAGGTGTGGCAGTCCTAGCACATCAGCTTGCAAGTCAGATGTCTTAGGCTGTGTGTGGTGGTCGACCGACGTTGAGCCCGCGACAGAGGCGGCTGCATAGAAAGCCACACCAGCGATGCGCACAATTGTAGCTCGGTCTACAACAAAGACAAATGAGCTGCCAAACAAAACACAAACTTGCTCCTAACGTCCCTGTCCTGGGGTTTGGTGAGTGGAGCGCCGCATGAGACCGTGTGAGCAACTATGACCCACGCTTCTCACACGGAGTGGTCCTCTGGTACTGCAGTTGGTACCCCATTTGCTTTGGGGGTCGCCCTGGCTCGGTCGCGATGCACGGATGCAGTGAGTGGGGCTGGCGGCCATACTCTCTATGGCAGTGACTGCACATGTTGGCTGCGCAGCTGGAGAACAAGGGATAATACGACTCGGTTTCTGCTGTAACAAATCATCCACACCCAACACTGTACATACGTACAACACAGCAATGCATGTTACCACTACTACTGTTGCTTGGGTATTGGATTTTTGGGATTCGGTACGGTATCGGTAGGTACTAAAAAATACCGATACCCAGGTATCGGTATCGGTAGGTATCGACAAAAATATTCGGTATTGGGTATGTATTCGGTATTTTTCAAAAAAACGCGAAAAAAACGAGAAGCAGCTTTTTTACGCTATCTGCGGCCTCCTTGTATTATGTACAAAGAGTGACAAACTTTAATAACGGCAAATTTACGACTTTTTTCTATCATTTAGTGGCCAACAAGAAATTCGTACACAGATCAGGTGACACAACAAAATGACAGCGACCAATAGAAGGACTGCGAACACATCAGAAATTGACATAGATTCTGCCCTACACAGTTACTACATACGGGTTACTACATCTCGAGCTAATATCACTTTAACTAGCTGAACTGAGCAGAGGTAGAGACCGGACAAGCACGGAATGTAAAAGAGATCACTAAAACAAAACATCTTCGACAAGAAATCGATTGACTTTGAGCATAAGTTCTTTTTCAAGATTACGAGCACCCAGGCGGTGGCGCCGCCTACATAAAGCTATAGAACACTGGGAAAAAGCCCGCTCAACAGAAGCCGAACTGGCCGGAATGGATAAAAAATCGAAAGCACACTGACTGAGCAAAGGGTACACAATTTGGAGTTCCACCAAACCACAGCATCAAGATGCTCAATAACGTCAGACGGAATTTGTTCAGATTGATAAAATTCTATTTCCTTTTCAACTCGAGTTGCGACAGCCGGTGCGGCAGTGTTGCTTGTCTGGTCTCCTTTGACGATTTTGGTGAATTCTTCTGCGGCAAAACTTAACTTCTGGCCAGGTAAACGACCAGGAGTAGACGAAGATGGGCAGACAGAAGCATTTTCTTCGGTTGTACCGGTGTCAGCCATAACCACATCCTCATTGTCTGATGCTTCGTCGCTGTTTTCCCGAAACAGAGCTGGCTCCTGGCTAATATCTGCCACAGACTCTCTACCATGAACAGAACCCTCACAAGGCCTACGGCTAGTCCTCTTTGCACCCACCAAGAACTTATCCATCATCTAGTCTAAACAAATCGAAGAAATCCTAAATCCATCTATCTTTAATTAGCAAAAGTCACAAAACACCTGCATTACAGTGTTGGCCAAAAAAGACCGTCTGGCCTTTTTTTTCGAGTTTTCCGAAAAAAATTCAAATGGCAGCCATTCCGTCAATTTTCAGTCCAATAAAAAGTTTTTTACATCATTATTATTATTTATTAAAAAAGTTTGTGTTGACCAAATCCTAGCCGGCTAACGGATTTCTTCTTCTACTTTCAGAGAAGCTGAAAATTTTACATTGCCAAAATGAGGTGAGAGGTCTTTTCTAGCCAACACTGCCTGCATTGAAAAAATTGGCCCTGATAAAAAAAACTATACTTGCTGTAGCAACCAACCCGGCAAGCTAACTTTGTTACCACCGACAAATTCGAAATCGCAGAAAAAAGGGGTTTGCGCAAATTAAAAATTGTATTTTGTGATGGTGTTGGCAGCTAGCTATCATATAGCAACAAAACAGTAATTTCAGCGTGCCAGTTACGGTGCTTCCTAATTTATGTAATTATGCACTACTACATTGTGCTTATTATATGCTTTGTATGCGAGCATTGCGCAGCAATTTTTTCAAAATACCGAATCCGAAATACCCGGGTATTGGGAAAATAATCGGTATACCGTCTCCTCTATTTTCTCATCAAGAGGACAGGCTTGTGGCAGACTTTCCTGTACAGCAGGTGGCACAGTCATTGTTGCCTTGTTCCGGTGTGGCATCGCGTCCTGCTCATTAGCATACATGTAACAGCTCCGGGCCGACCTGGGGGTAGGGGGGTAGGGGGGGTTCCTCAGGTGGGGGGTCGAGGGGGGTTTCGCCCAGAGGGGGGTCCCAGATTTCAAAAAGCTCCAAAATGCCTGGAAATACGTTTTTAACACGTTTTTTTCGTAAGGACGCTAAAAATGGTTATTTTAAGCTGACAAATAGCGTTTTTGAGCTAAAAACAAGCAAACAATGACAAAAATTGTTTCCAAAAACACCGATTTCTCTTAAATATCAGCAGTGGAAACGCCAAATTCGGTTTTCAAAGGCTTTTCAAGCGAATTTTAGGCTAAAAATTAGTCATTTCTGAGCCAGTTTGTTAGTACTGGGAGCCACTACTAGTACTTGTATTTTTGGGTCGGGGGAGTGTCCCTTAACCTGTCTCGGGGGGGAGTTTGAGGGGGTGGGGGTGAGGGGGGTTGGCCTTTCCAGCAGGGGGTAACCCCCGAAACCCCATAGTACATGTATGCTCATTAGACATTGAAGACAGGGTTTTTATGGTTAGATTTTCTTTAATTTGAATGTTTATGACAAAAGTACTAGAATTTACCAATATTGGGTCAGATTGAATTACCCCTAAAAACCCCTAAACTTTAAAAATCCCCCAAACTTCCCTCCTAACCCCGAAATTGTGGAAATTTTGCCGCTATATGAGAAAAAACGCCACAAATCTGGGGAATCCACAACCTGGCAACGCTGAGTAAAACGAATATTTGATATTTTAATGGAAAATTCACTTTTTTAAGAGCCGGTTTTTTTGGGAATCGACTTTTGCTCCTTAACTACCGGACAAATCTCAACTTTTTGTCTCCGATTTGGCTAAAATTTTGTATTTTGGTTAAATTTGACGTAAAAAGACATTTTATCACCTTCCCGGCCATTTTTGAGAGGGTCACTTTTTCGACCCAACCTCAGCTTTCGGCTTATAACTCGGGAACGAATCAACGTAGAAAATTGGGGATTGCATATTTAGAATCAGAAGAGCGTTCTCTTTCGAACGATACCCTACTCTACCAGATTTTTGACAAAAATTATTTTTCGAATCCCTTCCGGGCCCGATTTGACCACCCTACAACCCCGAGTACGAACTTTTTATTTCATGGAAATGTAGCGCTATCTATTCGCTTTCGAACGCACAAAAAAATCGAGAAGAAAAAGTGGGGGCAAATTGAGTTTTTGGGCCTTGAAAGTTGAAAATCCGAGAAATTTTATATAAATTTGCCTTTAGCAGGCATACACTGCGAAGAGCAGAACATGGTCAATTGTGGACCGATCTCCAAGATTTCTGCCATACATATTACACAGTATCTCTTGCGTACAATGCACAATTCTGGACTTGCTTAATGCTTTCTGACGCGAATGACATGGCTTCTGGCTTACACTTAAATGATAATGAAGTCATGAGTCAAATTTGCGTTGTGCCCTTGATCACAGAGACTGTGACAGCTTTCTACTGTCTTATTTATGTGAAATTATTATGGAATGGTGATCCACCAATCGACCAAAGCTTGAAGTTTTGTTTTTGATTGTGACAACATTGGTCTAGTTATCCAAAACGTACCAAGTATGGATAAAACGCATTCCATTTTAGGCTCTGCTCGCTGGATAGAATTTGTATAATGTAAAATCTGCGGCTTGGCATGACACTGATTGAAATGTTGGATACAGACCTAAAATTAGTCGCTACAAGTCAAATTAGCGTGGTGCACTGATTAGTAGCTAATCGTAGAGCCTAATAACAGTTAATTCGCACTCCTTCTTGAAAAGTGGCTACTAGATTGAGTTTGCTCCACATACTGTGCATACATGTATGTATATCCCTCTCGCGCAGGGCCGTCAAATGTCCGATGAGCCAATTTGAATTTTTGGCCTGGAAAATGCGTGATGAACCCATGCGAAGCTGATTAAATTTGTCCGATGAAAACGCTGCGTGATGGAAAGAGTCATCACGCACTTGCGTGATGAGGTTTTTCATCACGCATTTTTTTACAGGCGGCCACTTTAAATTCCAGCTAATGCGCAACGCTGTAGCATACAGCGACACAAAGTGCGTGATGAAAATGAGTTATGGCTGCGCTGGCCGCATAACGCAAATGCGAAGCTGATCGAGGTGTAAATTTTGCGAAGCTGATCAGCTTTGCGTGATGAACCCGTGCGAAGCTGATCGGCAAATGCGTGATGAAAAATTGTCGCGTGCACCAATTGGTGCATGGTCTGCCCGTAGGAGATATAGTGAAAGAATGCGTGATTCCTGGAGTGTTCGTATTATTGAGCTGTTGAGTCATTGCGGATGTGATGATTGTGTGTGTTTCTGTTGTGTTGTGCGAGTCAGCAACCAACCAGTAAAGCCAACTTTCGTTTAATTGGTGCTGAGACCCATTGAACCTCCCTTCAGAAGTCTTCTGTCTCATCAGTTTTTCAGTTTCAAGAAGTGCGACTTTGGAGATTATGACCCAACCAGTGAGCCTTTGTGTGATCAGCAACTGAAGAGCTAATGATCCAGTACTAATGATGACCTGTGGCCCAGTATCGATGATAGCCGAAAACGTAGTGCGATCATTACCAAAGGACAGTGGGATGTAGAGATCAGACTTGATAGGAGAATGCTGACTGAAAGGAGGATCGACCATTAAACCCACTAAAGGGAGTATCTAACGAGCCGACTTGGACATCCGAAGTGCCAGAACACAAAGCCGTTTCCTCTTTTATGGGAGCCTTGCTGGACCGAGACCAACACTTTCTGTTCTTTGGTATTGGATTTTCCGTTTGTGTATGTGTAAGTGTATACACATTTTCCTTTAATTTGTATGGTAATTTGTGTATACACATTCACCAAAACAATGTGTATTTTTGTGTATATTTGTGTATGTGTATTGTACTGAAAATGCAAATTTTTTGGTAGATTTTCAGTAAGAAATGCTAGGAAAATCTAATCTCTCAATGTCTGCTGATTGAAACCTGGGATAGCTTTGAAATCGAGTTACTTAGGCCATTTGAAGTCTTTATGAGGATATCTACTGTTTATTACTGCAGCAAAAACATCGAAATTTTACGTTTCTGTTCGAAATTTTATTGACTTTTGCTAATCAAATACACATTCACAAAAATACACATTTTGAGTACTGTTTGTGTATGGTAATGTGTATCAGAATTTTCAATGTGTATGTGTATGTGTATACACATTGAAAAAACAATGTGTATTTTTGTGTATGGTAAATGTGTATGTGTATACACAAACAACAGTACCGACACTGGGAGAACATATGATCAAAACGCTGCTGCTGCTCCCGATCACGCTGGCGCTGTTCAGTTGGTCAGCAGTCTGCCATCGTTGCTGTTCGATGAGCCACTCTCGATCACGTCACTGTTGTTCCATCTGTCACTGTTCGACATTCCACTGATACTGCGATTGTACAAGCTGGAGACAATTAAGGAATGCAGGGGATGACATGTGAGCATCAAATGGGGCTACGCCTGTGCCTGATGATCATGCAATGGAACTGCTGGTTGAAGCGAAGGGGAACTTGAACACAAGAAACTGATGAGCTGGAAGACTTGTTAAGGGAGGTTCAATGGGTCTCGGCACCAGCCTAACAGCTCAATAATACGAACACTCCAGGAATCACGCATTCTTCCCAGGGTTGTATATTTTTCCGAAAAAAACCTCGGCCTGTTTTTTTCCAGTTTTTTTCCGGTTTTTTTCCGGTTTTTTTCCTAAATCGCGGAAAAAAACTCCAGCCCAAGTTCTGAGTATCCTAGGCTGGTTTTATGATTCCTAACGCTTTCTAGCGCCTTCCTCAGTCTGGTTAGACCAGAAATAAACGTGTTACATTGATATAAATCACGAAAAAGGCATGAAACAGTGCCTGACAGGTTCCATAAATAACGCTATATGCAAATTTTCTTACAGCAGTTTGCATTTTTGTTTTTTCATGCCAAATTTGGTCTTTTTTGTTGTTTTTCTAACAGTTTTGAGTCAGTATGGCCTATTATACATAGCAAAAGTCCATTTTTAAACGAAAAAATGACGTAAATTAGCTATTTTTAGCTTGAGTTTTTTTCCGCGATTTATGTTTTTTTCCGACCCTTAGGAAAAAAACCGGTTTTTTTCCGGAAAAAAACAGTTTTTTTCCGGTGTTTTTTTCCCACCTCACATCCCTGATTCTTCCACTATATACATGTACGTACAGTATTTGGAGCAAACTCAATCTAACACTATTTTCTGATCGATAATTTCCTAGTTTAGCATTTATATGCAGGGAAAGGTGGACTGGGCCCCAAGGAGAGGGTATCGGCCAAGCCAACCAAGGGGGAGAGGTAAGCCAATGAAGAATTCTCAGGACCCTCCTACCTGCAACATCCGGTGTCTGTATTAAATACCAGTAAGAAACGTGCAAAACATGCATAGCGTTTTGTGCTAGAAACAGCTAGACTAAGCAGAGGCGTCAAATACTGACGCAGAAATATCTTTTTTTGCAATTTCAGGCTCAAAATTGACAAAATCGCCTGTTAAACAGCATGTGTTGTTAGCTGTATTTCAGGCCAAATCAGCGATTTTGATGATTTTTAGCCCAAAAATTGCGATGGTTTTGCGATTTTTGAACGTTTTACTGCCCAACCACACTCCAAACATTTGGGCTCAGACCCCCGGCGCCAGACCCCACAACTCCCCTCCCCTTTTGGCAGATGACCTGTTACATGTATGTCTAGAACACAGAAGATACAGCTTTGCTTCTAATGACAACGATTGCGGGAGCACCACTGGGGATTTAGTAAACACGCCGAATGCTGCAGGTAGGCTCCTTAGAATTACTCACGAGCTTAGCTCTCCCTCTCAGTCAGCCTATACCCTCTCCTTGGGGCCCGCTCCAGGCTTTCCCTGCATATGAATGACTAAGCGTGCCAGGCTCTGCCAGGATCAGTCCAGGTTGGAGCAATGACAAGTCACAACAAAAATATGATTTGTCACACTGATAGAAATGACATGTCCACAATTTGGAAGCAGATGTGAGCGAAGACAAAATGGCAGATCCATTAACATATCCATTGCTTCTGTTTGGCTTGGCGTCTGCTCATGACAGCTCCTTGCTCCAATGATATGTCATTTTCTCGATCTATTATGTTGGCAACATGTGTTAGAATGAGATAATGTGGATGCCTACCTTCGGTACTAGATCCACCAAAAAAGCGGGCGTATCACCTTATACCCTTGCACATGCTTTAGGCTTTCCAACTATCCTGATTTTATGTGGCCGTCTGAAACAATAATTTGGCTTTCTGAAACCCTAATTACGTCTTCTGGAGCTCCTTAGTTTACAAAGTGGCTCTAAAACAAACTTGGCCCCACCTGTTTAGGATGAGATTCCAAGGATCGCCATTGAAGCTAGTCACAATCAACACACAACCTATAAAGTACCAAAGAACCTAATTTATCGAAGAAGCGGTGTATTGATTCCCCCAGAAACACGATATGGAATAGGGGAAATGCTTGAAAAAATGGGTTTTAATGGCACTGGTGCGGAAGTAGGAATAGCCTACGGAGTCTACTCTAAGGTCATACTGGATGCCTGGTTATCTTGCAGTAAGTTCTTTCTGATAGACCCAAATGAAACATACATTAATTTTTCGAGAAGTACCTTATCTAGTCATAAGGACCGTGTACATTTCATTCATGCCACAAGTGCAGAAGCTCATAAGCAGATAATTGATGAGTCATTGGACTTTGCATATATAGATGGTTCACACGTTTATATTGATGTTAAGCAAGACATTAATAACTTCTGGAAGAAAATTCGACATGGAGGAATACTTGCCGGTCACGATTATTATGCCACAGATTATTATGGTGTGTTTGATGCGGTAAATGAATTCTGCTCTGAACACAACCTCACACTGGCTTTGACGCATAGAGACATGAATGGCCAGAATCGAATGTCCTACCATAATGCTGGCAAGTCATTTCTAATCAGAAAGCCAAGATAAACGGCAAATTGACAACTGCTTTGCATTCAACACAAAACATTCAACTGCATTCATTGGACAGAGCAGTTATGTAAAAGTACAATGTTTATTGCTGCAATAAGCTGCCCGCGGCCTATTCATTTCAGAGTGGTCTGGACACGCGGCTTATTGTAATTGGAGGGCGCGGCCTATTTATTTCAGCTTGATTTTAGGTATCAAAAAGTGCCAAAACCGCAGGGTTGGGAAATTATTTTCACCAAAGCTTGTGCAGAAACTCTAAATGCTTTAGTCCTATTGTAGTTTTACACTTGATGTCTTATAAGGTGTCTAACTGCAGTATTAACTATGGCTGAAAGCGTTTTCATAGGGAAAACTGCTTTCTAATAAGCCGTGCCCGGCTTATTGGAGGGCGCGGCTTATTTCTTTCAAGCCTCCTTATACGTGGCTTTTATTGGAGCGCGCTGCTTATTTGAATAGTTGGCTTATCGGAATAAACACGGTATTATAATTGTACTTGAATAATTGTCGCGCTTATAATTTCAATTCAGCCAACACAGTTGGTCGAGTGGTCGCAAAGAGGAGTCGATGGCACGTAGGCTGGCATGTCGCGCGTGTGCCAGCTGAACTTCTAAACGCGCTGACTCACTCCTCTGACCTGGTGTTGTCTGAGGCCGGCCGTCTTATCCGTGCCAATGAGGAATTGGGCGCGCCTCTTGGCCCATCTACACAGCCGTCCCCTGGGGCGTATGCCCTGGTGCAGCCAGTTTGTAACAACTTTATTCACTGTACAAAACAAGCACCACGCGCGTCCAACTTTGTCTCTCTGAAGGAGACTGTGTCTGAGCGCAATGCAGTATTTGGTTGTGCTCAAAAAGAAAGTCGGTTTAGACAGGGCATGGATGTGAGTAGGTCTGTGTCCAGTGGTGGGTCAAGTCATTTCAGCACAGCGAAGTCAAGCGGGGCAGCAATGGCAGCCTCAGTGGAACCACCTTTCAGAGGAGCTAACAGACAAAGGACCCAGTTCAAGAATCAAGCACCACGGAGTTTTGGTCGAAATCAGTCCAACTGCTACTACTGTCATGGACCACATTTCAGTGATGAATGCAAGAAGTTTGCCACATTGGAGGACAGAAAAGCAAAAGTGTGTGATAACAAATGTTGTTACAAGTGTCTGTTGCCTGGCCATGCTGCGGCCAAATGTCTAAAACATATAAAGTGTTATCACTGTGGTCGCGATGGAACACACCATCGCTCTCTGTGTCCTCAGAAGTTCGGCAAACGTGGTCCAGTCAGACAGCCATCTGGTGTGGCTACTGCAGTGAACGTCAACGAGTCCAGAACCGAAAACGCCAGCAAATTGAGTTTTGAAGAGAAGAAGTCTGAAGTCAGCTGTTCTGGTGTTGCCTGTCAGGATCAACAGCATAAGAGATGCTATCTCAGTTCACTGGTGATGACCGCTAAAGCTGAGATTTACAATGGTGCAATTGGCACCACTGCTAACATTTTTCTGGATCCTGGGGCACACAGATCGTTTGTGACTCAGAAGTTCATGAGACAAATCCACTGTGAAACTGCTGAAAAAGAAGTGCTGAGTGTTCATACGTTCGCTGCCAAGAAACCAATTGACACTGAATCTGAAGTTTGCTACTTGGATCTGCCACTAAGAGATGGCACAAGACTGACTGTTCGACTAAATAGTGTCAAGCACACAATCACCAAAGCTCAAGTCAAGCACCCACTGAGTGAAGAAGATTTGGATTGTGTGAAGCTCATCCCAAAGTCTCATTTGGCAGATGTTGTGCCTACGAAAATGGAAGAATTTCCAGTGGACATACTGATTGGAATGGAGTACCTTTGATAGATTGTTGAAAGAAAATTAAAAAAACTTCCTTCTGGACTACATTTGGTTTCCACTGGACTAGGAATCGTCATTTGTGGCACATACAAAAGGCCAACGTTGATGTCTGACTCGATTTCTCAGTACTGTCTGACTGTCCTGACACAAATGAATCAGTCACTTGAAGAGCTGACGCAGTTTGTTCAAGTTGATGCTGCGATTGCTGTGGCGCCTAATGTTGAAGATTTCTGGAGTCTCGAACGCATCGGAATTGATGGTGGTACTCTAGAAAAAAGATGATGTCAAAGCTGTGGAGCAGTTTCAGAAGACTGTCAGAAAAGAAAATGGCAGATACAGTGTGCAGTTGCCATTGAAGGATGAGGCAAAAGACCTGCCTACCAATTATGGATTGGCTCTAGGCAGATTCAAAGGATTGCTGACTCGCTTCTCAAAAGACAGTGACTTGTTGTCAAAGTACAAGGCGATCATTGATGATCAAGTAGCTAAAGATGTCATTGAAAAGGTGACTGAAGTGTCATTCACCGGCAACAGGTTTCACTATTTGCCTCATCACCCTGTAATCACGCCACAGAAAGAAACTACAAAAGTCAGAATTGTCTATGATGCGTCAGCCAAAATGAACAAGTTCAACAGAAGTTTGAATGAGTGTCTCTTGAAAGGACCAAATATGTTGCCACAATTGGTGGGTATTCTTCTCAGAATCCGAGTCAGAAAATTCGTGCTGTTGGCTGATATAGAAAAAGCCTTCCTGCAGATCATCCTTGATGAAAAAGACAGAGATGTCACACGATTTCTGTGGGTTGAAGATGTGAACAAGCCGTTGAATCAAAACAACATTGCAGTCTACAGATTTTGCAGAGTTCTTTTTGGCTGCATCTCAACCTGCTGGCAGCAACAGTCAATCACCATTTGCTTCAACAAGATGACCCAGTTGTGGAGGATATCGCCACAAACATGTACGTTGACAACTTGGTGGTTACACTGGACACACTTGAAGACTGTCTGAAGTACTACAAACTGGGGAAGCAGCTGTTCCAAGAAATCAACATGAATTTGCGAGAATTGTTCTGCAGTGACAAGCGTTTCATGGCGCAGATTCCAGAAGGTGATCAGAGCAAACCTGTTGCAGTACGAAAAATTCTTGGCATGCGGTGGAGAACTGCAGATGACTCTCTGGAAGTTTGCGCAAACAAAGTCTTGACAGATGGCCAAACAAGAAGAACAGCACTGCAATCAGTGTCCAGTATCTATGACCCACTGGGGTTGTTGGTTCCAGTCACCATCATTGGCAAGTTCTTTTTGCAACAACTGTGGGCCACCAAGAAAGGCTGGGACGATCTCCTGTCCACTGAAGAGCAACAACAATGGTTGAACATTGCTCAAGCGTTGAAACAAACGGAAAAGCAAATTTGCATCATGCTCTGCCCTAGTCCTTCCAAAAACCAGGATGTCGTCAATGTGTGGCTCACATCCAGATAATCAGCTGAGAGTCTGATTCATGAGGTGTTGAAAAACAGCTGCTGAATCTTTCAATCCCATTGGCAGCAGCTTGTATGCATACAATCCTTTTGGAGTGATTGTTGTCATTAGCAGACTGCTCTCTTCATCAAGACTGGTGTTGTAATATGCTTTGTGCAGATCGAGCTTTGAATAGACCTTCTCCTGGCACAAGTGATCATTCAAGTCTCTGATGTTTGGTAGTGGATACCAGAACAGTTCAACCAGCTTGTTCAGCCCTGTCAGATCTGTCGTGATTCTGACACTGCCATCGTATTTGTCCACTGTTACCATACCATGGACACACGGTGCATTGTAGACTTTCTGCCAAATGCCCTGCTGCTCCATCAGGTCAATTTCTGCCATTGCTTTGTCCCATCTGTAGAATGGATTGAGCGCAGTTTCTGTGGAGGTGGCAGCTTCGCAATTGGGACCAACTGAATGTTGTGCTTGAACTCCGGAATTTCTCCAATGTCCAACTTCATGAGATTCTGCGTCTCCTGTAGAAGTGACAAGAGTCCAGCCTTCTTCCATTGATACAGCTGGTCTGCCTTTGCAGCCAGTGCATGAATACTGCAACTCCCCATGGACTGCAGAGAAGCAAGGTCATAGATGTCTTCAGCTCTGCTTTCAGGCTGAGAACCCGTTGTGTCATTTGTGATGCAATATTCGAACAATTGCATTTTGATGCTTTGTAGTGCAGCATCGAAGTCTGGATATCATCTGTTGTCACCATTGGTGGGTTCATCAGCAGTAGTTGCACACTTTGCCACTGATCGCACAGTGCAAGTGCTTCCATCCAGCTTGAGTTCTAGTGCAGCTATTGCATCTCTGCTGATCAGTGCTCCATAGTCATCTGGCAGCACCAGCACGTCCAAACGTGCTTTGTGCTGTTGGTAGGAGACTGTTGCAGGAAAAACGCCCTTCACACCATTGATTTCTGAACCATCAAAATTGGTGAGCTTCTGCTTGGCTGAGTGCAGTGGAGTGTTCACAAAATCATGCAGATATTGTGACCAAGTGATACCTGTGATGTCTGAACAGCTGTCAGCTTCCGCTGTAACCATCGCTGACTGACCAATGTCAGATGCGATGTGGACGGTACCAGTGAAAGACTTGGCCAAAGTGCTATCAATGACACGCACACATCTCCTTCTTCTTTTGGCTCGCGAATGAACAGCTTTGGTCTGCTTGACATCGGAGTTTCTTGTAACAGCACTGCTTGAAATGATTCAGCTTATGGCAGTAGGTGCACTTCTTCCCTCTGGCAGCTCTGAATCACCATCGTGACCCAGACGTACACACGATTTGCAAGCTGCATGTGATGCTGATTCTCCCTTCTTTGATTTGTGCGGAGGCTTTCCATAACCTCTCTGATGCTGTTGTCCTACTTGCTGTTGAGTTTTCGCGACCTTGCTTGTACCCGGGGCTTGTAGGTGTGAGACATCCTGTTTTGATCACTCATCGGTGAGTGCAATGTCAGTGAACTTCTTCAGGTCAACTGTATCTTCTGTGAGCAGCTTCTGTTGAGCTTCTTTGCTGGCGATTCCCTTGCACAGTTGGACAGCTAACAGGAAGTCTGCGAGATCAGTTACCAAAACCTGACCTTGAGCTCCTTCTTGCACAGGAAATGTCTTCATACAGTCTGCCATCAATGCTCTGAGCGCGAGTACATACTCATCAACCAACTCACTGGAGTGCTGACAGCGTGTACCAAAATCGAAGTGGGCCAGAACTGCATTGACAGGCTTGTGGAAGGTCGACTGAGCGGCGCAGGGGTAGTTACTGAACATCATCTCTTGTTCTTTGTTGTAGTCTGGGTGCACACAGAAGAGTGTGTGGGCGTAGTCTCCCAACAACTGCAACATCACCAGATTCTTCTCCATGTCCGTCATCTTTCCATTGTCTGGCAGTCCGGTGTTGTACATCACGAAAAACGCACGCAATGACCTCTCCCACTGAGGCCACGAGAGTGGGGCTGCTCCCCACAGAGCGGCCAGTACTCTTTCGGCTGAATGGCAGGTAGTTTTCGCGCAGCAGCAGCCATTGAAAACACAGCAATCGTTGCGTTGCGTCAACACATCGTTGCGGAAACAGCAAACAGTTAGTTACACAGCGAATGTAAACAGTTACCGCACAGTTTGCGATCCAAATGCAGCAGAATTTCACCGGAAAATGAACACGCTTTAAGCCCAAGTCGGCAGTCCAAAGTCACAGCAAAATTGCACGCAAATGGCAGGCGCACAAATGCAGGCAAGTCCGGTCCACATTGCAGGCACAGAACAGTTCACTGGCTGTAGAGGCAGGGGCAAAAATGGACGTTCAGCAACGCACTGGCATGGTGCGGTTGTTTAGCAGCAAAAGCCAGTTCAAAATCTTCGGAATTTGGCACACAAGTCAACGCGTAAAAGTTCAAATGAAGTAGACACTGCGTCGCCAGTTTGATATGTCGGCAGTCGGTGGTTTTAGGTGTGCGCGAAGAGAGAGTGGAATCAAACAACACACGGTCTTTACTATAGTCAACAGGTCAACAGGTTAGCATTACACTAGACTAGACTGGCTCCAGCCTGTGCTGAGGCCAGGTCGCTGCGGCCCGCTATTAATAGCAACAGTGTGCCGAGGCATGTCTGATAAATGCATGTACACACAGAGCGGGCGCAGCAACAACCTATGCTGTATGCGGCGATACATCAGCCATCTAAGTGTGCTAGGGCCAGTGACTGTTGAACACCGTTTACTTCTAAGCACACAACAACCCACAGGTTACAAACAGACAAATAATAATGTGGCCGACCGACCGTTCAGCAGGTAGTAAGGGAGAGAGAGTGTGAGTGACTAATTCACTTGGCTGCTGCGGCCAGCCAGTATCACTGACACCTCTGAAACGCCCACTCTTAGACCTGCTACAGTCTTCCCAGACCTGCACAAGTGCTCCGAGATCTGGGTCCACCATCAGCTTTCTAGTCTCAAACCTGGCAAATCGCCTGGCCCAGATAAAATCCCTTCTGTTTTTCTGCGAGGGTGTGCTGGAGTGCTGTCACCTGTGTTGACTGAACTTTTCAACAGATCCCTCTCAGAGGGTCTCGTCCCTGACCACTGGAAGCACTCTATTATTGCTCCTGTGCCTAAATGTAGACCACCCAAGTGCCCAAAGGACTTTCGTCCAATTGCCTTTCTGAGCATTATTTCCAAAATTCTGGAGCGTCACATCAAGAAAGTGCTGTGGTCCTTTCTGCAGGGCAAAATCTCTAACTGCCAATTTGGATTTCGGGCTGGTCGGACAACCGTCGACTGCCTTGCTAATTTTGTGCACTCTGTTGCCTGTGGCTTGGACAGTAGTGGTGTGGTGGCTGCCATCTACTTTGACATCAGAGCCGCCTTCGACCAAGTGCCACACTCTGACCTGCTCCTTTGCCTCAGAGATGCCTACCACTTACCGGACTGGCTTTTACTTTGGTTAGCATCCTACTTGAAAGACAGAAAGTTCCAGGTTCATGTGGAAGATTCTTTTTCTGCTGAGCGCTCGGTTCTTAGTGGGGTGCCTCAGGGTAGTTGTCTAGGCACTGACCTGTTTCTAGCTTACATAGACTCTGTGGCTAAGCAAAACTGTACAGATGGTACTGTGCTATACCTTTATGCTGATGACTCGTGCCTTGTGCGACCTATAAGTAAACCGTCCGATGTCCTAGCCCTTCAGGATGACATAAACACTTTTTCTCACACCATCAAAAATCTTAAACTATCTCTCTCACAAACCAAGACCAAGCACCACCCTAGTCCTCCCATCTAGATCGAGCCCAACTTGGGGGTGGGAAACCCCCCCCCCGGAACCCCCGCGGCCCATGTATGCCTGAGATGTTGTACTTGCCCCGCAGCATTGACAAACCAGGTGCTTGAAAACCTCTTGGTTTTTGTCTTTGCGATCGTTTGCACAGTAACCAGAAGGTTGGCGTCGAATTGGTCCATATTGGTCAAAGCGGTGTGAAGGACAGATGGTCCAATGAGACACCTTCTCTGGAATGTTGGTATTGTGAAGAATCAGTTCACCCTCAGTCACTGAGCCCACAATTCCTAGAAAGAACATAAAGCTACTGATCTGACCTCTCAGAGTACATAGTTTGAGCGAATCCATTCTATATATTAATTTGCGTCTGTTAATTCACTGATCTGCTAGTTTTTTACATAAAATTATAAAATTCAGAAGATGAAACGGTATACCAAACAATTTAATTAATTAAATGCATGCGTCTCCATTTTCCAGATTTAGTAATTTTACAGTCATTTTTGGCCTTCTTGGGAAATCGGCATCTCCACAAGACGATTTTGAACAATTTTTAGTTAAAATCCGGCTTTCAACTTTTCTGAAAAAATGCCAGATGCCAGAACTGCATTTTGTGAATGCCTATACCTGAACCTGATGCCTGATTGTGTTTTTGAAATACCTGTACCTGATCCCTTATCAGGTACTTCCTCAACCAACACCTGGCCAAAGTAGCTAAATAATTCATGAGATTTAGGCCAGCGCAGCAAGTTTTGACTGAATAAACTAGAAGCATGTAATAAAACTGTGCCAAAAATCACTAAATTAAAAGGCAATCATATATGAGCCGGAAAAATCTGTAGGGGCCTGGAGGGCATCTCAGGAATCGGTTCCAATAATCGCCTATTTTGCCTTAAAAACAGAAAAAAAATCGGTGAGGGGGAATCATCGACTGAGGGGAATATAAACTCGCCTCCAGCCCATGTATGACAGCAATAATATATGTATTGTATGTATATTAGGTTTCTAAGAAATCTTGAAAAATCACCGCACTACTACTAGGCGTTGGTTAGCGCTGCTTTACTGTACGTGCATATAAAAAAGGGGTACCATGCTCTTTTTTGCATAGGATGATGTATCGGTGGTACAGGTGCCGAGAGTAACCAGTTCTTCAGACCTGTGTTTAGTGTGCTTCTTGCTGGGATCACACTGTCCTCTGAACTGAGCAAAACTGCATCATACGACTACAAAGTGCTGTGTTTAAAAGTGTAAATGATAGCATCAGCATCAGAACCCTACATCCAGGCAACCTATCAGAATAGTAATAGTAATCAATACCTTGGGCTATTTGGTGTTGATGTAGGCAGACACTCCACTCAAATCAAAACAGCAATGAGATAACGGTGGATTTTCCTTCCTCAGCCAATAGCGTTTGCAGCATGCATAGTTTAAGAATTCACAAGCAAGTACGACTACGCCTTCACAACCATAATAATTTCAGGATGTGTCGGCAGTTAATTTACAAAGCCAGATTATATTATAACGCTTCAACAACGATTTTACAGCACTGCAGTGCTCAAATTGCCATTACCTAACGTGCTAAAAAGGGAAAAATGGCTGTGCGTGACACTAAAGTTTGAAGGGCCATAACTTCAAAACTGGAAGAGATCCAAAAAATTTGAAACCAGTTTTCGAAAGCACATTCGATGCTCTATTTTGTGTTAAATTTGTAGCCGGATAGCTCGATGCCACACTAGTGAGACATATGTATTTCTCAACACGTGTTTTTCGGCCTAATCTCTGCAAGAAACTGCTTGTCAAATCGGCAATTACAGTCCGACTCTGACGTCGAAAGGTGCAAATGAAAGAGCGTCATTGATTCTATAAATATTCCAGATTTGGTGAGGATTACTTTAATAATGCGCTTACGGCACCTGGTCAAAGATGGGAGTCAGTCAAAAATCGGCGGATGCGAAAAAGCTTGGTTTTTCAACTTTGGGCGCCGATTTCTCCGGAATGGTTGGGCCCCGAGCCGAACCGACTAGGTTTTGCAATATCCACACTTTAGCGGTTCAGATCAGCGAATAAAAATGGGGGGTCAAAAAATTCCATCTGCCGCCCCTGCCCGATTTTTTTTCAACGCCTCTTAAGTGTATTCTTGCATTCATCTGCGAACACTGTCACTGTCACTGACCGCCCTTGTAGCGATAACTGCGCCCTGAATTGGCCGGCGTTAGCAACAAGTGAGTTGTCGAAATTCACAAGTCTTATGGCTGGCTTGACAGCTGTCTGTACAAAGCACTTACGCCACTCTGACTCTGTGATTCCAGTGACCTCTGAGCCGGTGTACCCCAATTCGAATGGCTCGGTTCTTGTAGCTGGTCTGCCCCAATCTGCACATCTTAGCAAAGTGGCCAAGCCTCTTGCAGTTGCGGCACTGTCGACCCTTCACTCTGGCGTTCTCTCTGTGACCGTGTCTGCCACAGGCTGCGCAGATCCCCTCTGCATCTGACTCCCTCTCCCTGTCTGACTCAGAATCACTAGCAGGCATAGCAGGCTGGGGATGGCGCCCCTGGCCTCCTCTCTGCCCCTTCGGTCCTCTGCGCTGATTCCGGTACTCACTGGCCGCTCCGATCTGCCCAGGTAGACCTCCCATCAGTCTGGCAGCATCCTGGTGCGCGGTCTAATCTGCTTGTGCAATCTCCGCGAACCTGTCCAGGTCGACAACCTTTTCGGCCAGCAACTTCTCTTGTGTTTCACGGCAGCTCAGTCCTTTGAGCAATTGAATGGCCAACAGGTATTCTGTCAGGTCTCCCTCGGTGATGACACTGTCAGTGACTGGAAAGCTACACTGTTGGATGAACAAACAAAGTTCACTCATGTAGTCCGCTACTGGCTCACTGGAGTATTGCAACCTCTGCAGAAAGTCAAAGTGAGCTCTGACTGCATTGGTAGGGCGGTGAAATATCCTCCTGGCAGCTACTAGGAAATCCGTGTAGGTAGTCTGGTCATCAGTGAACTCCCTCTGACTGGAAAACTGTGCCGGTGCTGCCACTTCAATGTAGGACGTCAGAAACTTCTTCTTCTCCTGATTGCTGAGCTTGCCGCCTGCTGGTCTCGTTTCATCGATGCCTGTGAGGAAATCAGTGAATCGTCTCTCCCATAACGGCCACATCAGCACTGGTGGCTCCCCTGGATGGGTCCAGTACCGATCAGGTGGAGGTAGGCAGAGCTTGCTGGGTCCTGGCTGTGCCATGCTAGTAGTTGCTGGTTGGGCCACTTCACTACGCGCTAGGTGCCCTACTGTCCCCTCTAGGAGTCCTCCTGGGCGACAGTGGTGCGATGACCCAACTTCAGTACACAAGGTTGAATTTGCAACAGGGAGTGATCACTCCAGTTGTGTTGAGGGCTCCTCCTCCTGACAGTCGAAGAGTCCAGAGATGTGAGAACTCCGCCTCCGTTAGCAACCGGTTTTGACATACCTCCCAGCGATTAGAGCTGGACGCGCCTCTCCACGTTGTAGGCAGGGCTCCCTTGGTAGCCAAAGGATATGCACGATTCTCCTCCCTCGAACGAGACGCACGATTCTACTCCCTCAGTAGCGAAACGACACACAGGGCTTCCGATTGCGTGACGTTCCTCCCTCAGTATCAAAACGTTTTTAGGAAGCAGACTCACTCGTTGGTAGTGACTAAGACTCCCTCGGGTCCACACTCGACGCGACTCTTCACGTTGCAAATAGTGCACTTACTCACTATGGTTGGATGATATCGAGATTTTGCGATGCATATGATATTGCATATGAATACATGCATGCAATCTCAAGTGCATATTGATATGTACATATTTTTTGCGTATTTGCATATTTTATCAAGGCGGCTTAAAATCGATAACTGGACGTTTTCCAGGCATTTTCGAGTTTGGTTGGAATGTTTATGCAATATTTAGCATTTATTAGGTATATCTATTTCACAGCTACAGACCTCATCTGGAAAAGGCAAGAGGGGAAACACAGATTGGCATGAAAGACCAGCTCATTTCGAAATTTTTAGATAAAATGGTTGACATTACATATTTTTCGTAAATTAAAGTTTGCATGTTCTAATTTGTTCTCTCTAATGTGACATACATAGCCGTTTGTAGTCCTGTCCTAGTTTTACAAAACTAAAAAATCCAGAATTTGACAATCACAGCTGAGATTTCCATTCTTTGCGAGTTGACTTTAGAGTTTCAAGCCATTCATCTCCATTCTGCAAATGGAAAGAGAGCTTTGATCTCGGTAAGTGGGGGTCTAGGGGTCCCGTGGGGGTCTACGGGTTCCCTTAAGGGATCTACTTAGAGATTAACAGTATAAACTGCCTCAAAGGCTTTTTGTTTTGAATTTTTATTTTTAATTTGATGAAAAATTAGCAAAAACGTGGCGACTATCCTATGACACAGAAATCAAGTCTGTTTGGCTGTTCTGGGATGTTCATTGTGTAACCTTAGTTTGAACAATTGTGCTAAAAACTCCAGATATTCACGCAGCAATGAGGTGCTTCCAGATTTTCCCAAATTCGCTAAACAAACTCTTTCATTTTTGCTCAGCTCAAAACCAGAAATCGGGCAAACTAGCCCTCCTTGAAATTTGTACTTTTTGGAGGAGTACTTTATGGATTTCTCCGCTCCAAGCCAAATACATAAAACAGTCAGGCACTTAACGCCGTTTATGATACCGACACCATATAAGGTGCCGGTACCATATATGGTACTGGTACCGGCGGTACCGAGGGTAGTGGTACCATATATGGTACCGTCACCATATATGGTACCGGTACCATATATGGTGCCCCCACGTTCGGGGCCTGTGGTGGCACCATATATGGTACCGGCACCATATATGGTACTGTCACCATATATGGTACCGGCACCATATATGGTGCCACCACAGTGCTCGAAGGTAGGGGTACCATAGATGGTGCCGGTTCCATACATGGTACCACTACCCTTGTTTTGTTTGTTTTATGAGTTCCACTGTCCTTTCGGACACCTCAGGACACCCCTCGCTCTTTTCAGAGCCCTTCAATGGGGTGGCCCTGTCTACAAACAACCCTCCCCTTTGCTGCCATTGGGTGCAACGGCAGCGCCGGTTCGGTTCCCATTTACCTACTGGCCATCACCGGCTTTCGGCGGTCTGGGTTGGGCTTTACGTCGACTACTTCCAGTCGCTTCGACCGGTTTCGAACCCACAAACAACCGCTCTCACGGATGCCGGGGCCGCCGTGACACATGGGATAGCGCAAACTATCCGTGGCCAAGACGCGACCTTGTCCTTACCCTCGGTACCAGTACCATATATGGTACCGGCACCTTATATGGTGTCAGTACCATAAACGGCGTTAAGTGCCTGACTGTAAAACAACTGCAGTGTTGGCCAAAAAAGACCGCCTGGCCATTTTTCGAGTTTTTCGAATAATTTCAAATGGCCGCTATTCCGCCTTTTTTCAACCGGATGAAAAGATTTTTGGCATTATTATTATTATTATTTGTTAAGAGTTTCTCTTGGCCTAGACTAGACTGCTCTAGCCTTCAATAGCCTGGAGTTATGCCCTTCCGAAATGAAATGACCCGAATTTTCAGACGCCAATTTTGAACGTAATATCTCACAAAACTTTCATCGGATCTTTCCCATCTGTTGATTTCGGAAGGGCATAACTCGAGCCTATAGAAGAGGGAAGAGGCGGTCTTTTTTATGGCCAAGACTGTATTTGAATCGTTTAACCTTCTTCAGAACAAAAGTGTAGAATAAAAATACTGTCCAGTGCGTTGTGTTTGCGTGACGTGACGGCAGTTTCCTTTCTCTAACACACTAAAGCCTCTACCTAATAACAGGTCTCTTTTATCAGAACACAAAACTTAACTCAATTCGTCGCAAGTTAGTCAAAAAGAGGCGGACAGACCGCCCAAACACGCACACTACCATAATGAATGACGCCCAATGACGCCAGAGCACCTAAATAATCTCAAATACGTTTGACACTCCCAAACACGAAACGCGACAAGCAGAAAAAATGCATGAGTAAACAAATAAATTAATTAGCAACTAAGTGCCACAATAAACGTTCTAAAATCGGTTGCCGCGTCCCTGTCCTCTGCCAAACCCGTGCCCAAAGCTTCCTCGATTGTGCCAGCCACGTCTGCGTACCAGTGGACCATTGTACAGACCCGGACTGCCATAATTAGTACCCTGACCACTGAACTGACCTGGACCACTGAACTGACCCGGACCACTGAATCGACCCAGACCGCTGAATCGGCCGGGACCTCTGAATCGACCTGGACCACTGAATTGACCCGGACCACTGAATTGACCACTGAATTGGCCAGGACCGCCAAACTGGCCGGGACCGCTGAATTGGCCAGGACTGCCGAACTGGCTGGTACCGCCGAATTGTAGAATGATGGTATCACTTCGAAGCTGGTTAAGGACCTGTGGCATCATCTGAGGGAAGCTGGGTGGTTGCATCTGGTAGGGAGGGGGTGTGCTGTCGTGCGGGAGAAGTTCACAGTAGTGGCGTTTGTGGTTGTTCTGGCCACAGTAGGTGCAATGCAGAAAACCACGTTTGTGTCGACCAGCT